>JAJEOU010000001.1:0-28521 GCA_021534815.1 Acrocephalus arundinaceus
CCCCGGGACCCGGGGAACAGGGCAGGGACCCACGGGACCCCCGGAACGGGGCAGGGACCCCCGGGACACCGGGAACGGGGCTGAGACCCTCGGGACACCGGGAATGGGACAGGGACCCTCGGGACACCGGGAATGGGACAGGGACCCCCGGGACCCCCGGGAACGGGCAGGGACCCCCGGGACACCGGGAACGGCACCCCGCAACCCCCTAAGAGCCCGGCCGGGACTCCCGGGACAGGCCGGGACCGCCGCCACCGGGGACACCGGCCGGGGACACCGGAGGGGGCGTGGCCAGCGCCAATGAATGAATGAATGAACGAACCCGGGGCGTGGGAACCGCCCCCCCCCTCCGGTCCCCGCGGTCCCGCCGTGACTCAGCGCCGGTTCCCGCCGGTGACATCAACTTCCGGTGTCAGTCCCGCCGCTGGAACGGGACCGGACCCTCCGCACCCCGGCCCGGCCCCCCCGGTACCGGCACTCCGGGACCGCCCCACCCCGGGGTGTCACCACCACGGCACCGGGACACCCCGGTACCGGCACCGCTCAGCACCGGGAGCCCCGGAGCGCCTCAGGCCGGTCCCGGTGACACCGGCGGATGTGGGTGGGGGTCGCTTTGCCGCCGTCCCGGGACCCCGGGGGGGAATTCCCATGGCTCCGGTACCGGGCACCCCGTACCGGGACAGCTCCGCCCCGGGACGGTGCTGGGGGGGTCCCCAAGGGTTACCGGGATCTCCCGGGGTACCGGGAGAGGTCCCGAAGGCTCACGGAGCTACCGGGAGGATCCCGGGGGATGCCCCGGGAGGTTACCGGAGGTACCGGGAGAAATCCCGGGGGTCTCCCGAGGCTCCCGGGGTCGGGAGATGCCCTGGGGGATTACCGGGGGTCCCGGGGGTCCTCGAGGACTTCGGGGGATCCCGGGGGTCCCACTGGGGGAAGCGGGGAGATCACCGGGGGATCCCGGTGGGGGTGGCGGGGGTCCCGGGAGGTCACCGGGGGTCCCGGGAGGTCACCGGGGGTCCCTGGAGGTCACCGGGGGTCCCGGGAGGTCACCGGGAGATCCCGGGAGGTCACCGGGAGATCCCGGGAAGTCACCGGGGGTCCCGGGAGGTCACGGGGGGTCCCTGGAGGTCACCGGGGGAAGCCCAGGAGGTCACCGGGGGTACCGGGAGGTCACCGGGGATCCCGGTCAGGGTGGTGAGGATCCCGGGAGGTCACGGGGGGTCCCTGGAGGTCACCGGGGGTCCCGGGAGGTCACCGGGGGTCCCGGGAGGTCACGGGGGGTCCCAGGAGGTCACCGGGAGTCCCGGGAGGTCACCGGGGGTCCCTGGAGGTCACCGGGGGTCCCGGGAGGTCACCGGGGGTCCCGGGAGGTCACGGGGGGTCCCGGGAGGTCACCGGGGGTACCGGGAGGTCACCGGGGATCCCGGTCAGGGTGGTGAGGATCCCGGGAGGTCACCGGGGGTCCCTGGAGGTCACCGGGGGAAGCCCAGGAGGTCACGGGGGATCCCTGGAGGTCACCGGGGGTCCCGGGAGGTCACCGGGGGTCCCTGGAGGTCACCGGGGGAAGCCCCGGGGATGCACCGGAGGGGGCGGGGGGCGTGTCGGGGATCCCGGGCCGGTTCCCCGGGGGGGTTCCCGTGCTGTTACCGGTTCGGGGGGGATCCCGAGGGTCCCGGGGGTCCCGGGGGGTTCCCGGTTCCCAGCGCCGGCGGCCCGGACGGTTCGGGCCCTTTCTAGAACGGCGGCCGGTCCCCGTTTCTATTAATACGCGCCCGGGCGGCGGCGGCGGCGGCGGCGGCGGCGGCGGAGGGAATCCCTGTGACGTCATTGCTAGGATACCAAACAAACACTCCAGACAAGCCCATATTTGGCTAATTGCGTCACAGGAACTCCGGGGGGCGGGGACAGGGATCCCCCCGCTCCCGGACCGCCCCGGGGATTTTTAACGGCGCCGGCGGCTCCCCGGAGCCTCAAACGGCGACGGAGACATCGGCCGGGACGGCTGCGGCCTCCGGGGGGTCTCGGGAGGGTCCCGGGGGTCCCGGAGCAGCGGCGGCGGCTGCCGTGACGTCAGCAGAAGGGGGCGGGGCCCCGGCGTATAAAGCGGCGGGGCTGCCGTGAGCAGTTCATTCATAAAACCGGAGACCGGGGCAGCGGCGGGAGCGTCACCGGGGCTCGGAGCGGACGTGCCGGAGCCTGGGAAAGGATTTACCGGAGCCGGCCGAGCGGAACTTGGTGCCCGGGGGATCTTGGGACGGATCTTGTACCGGGGATCGTAGCGGAGAAGCGGAGCCCGGGCGCGGGCGCACCGGGGCTTTGTACCGGACAACTTTGGAGCGCGGCGGGACTTTGTACCGAGCGACCGGAGCCCGGGGCGGACGGACCGGGGTGCAGGGGAGCAGCGGGGCTTTGGAGCGGCGGAACCGGAGCTTGGCACGGATGTACCGGAGCTTATAGAGCACGACCGGAGCTCGGGACGGGCACGGCGGCGATCGGTACCGGCCGGCCGAGGCTCGCGGAGCCGGCCACGGATATAGCGGAGCTCGTAGCGCCTCCCGGGACGTTACACCGGCGCACCGGGGGCTCTAGCAGCGGACAGCACCTCGGACCGGACAACCGGAGCTTGACCGGACAAGCCGGGACTCACCGCACCGAACCGGGACTGAGCGCAGAACCCCCGCGAGCCCCCTCCGACCTGCCCGGTGCCCGTGATGCCGGTGGCGCGGCGTGACCCCCGCAGCCTTGTCGCGCGGGGCGGCCCCCGCGGCCCCGGGGCCATGTTCCAGGGCTTCCCCGGGGATTACGATTCGGGGTCGCGTCTGCAGCTCCTCGCCCTCGGCAGAGTCCAGTACCTTTCGCCGCTCGACTCCTTCGGGAGCCCGCGGCCGCCGGGCGCGCAGGTGAGAGCGGGAGAGCGGCGGGAGAGCGGCGGGGGCGCGCACGGGGCGGGGGATGGGCTGGGGAGGGGGGGGAGCGGAGGGGGGCGGGGGCCGTGCGTAAGCGCGCGCCAGTGACGCCGCCGGCGGTGACGCGGCACGCACGCAAAGCGCGCGGGTTATTTTGGGGCGTCCCCGCCCCCTCCTCCGCCCCCCCCCGCGCGCGCCGTTGCCGTGGGAGACGGGGGACACGCCCCCCGCTATGGACACGCCCCCCGCTATGGACACGCCCCCCGGCATGGACACGCCCCCCGCTATGGACGCGCCCATTGGGTGCGGAGCCCCGCCCCGCGCGCTCGGTATTGGAGCCATGGGAGGAGGACACGCCTCCTCTGGCTGCGTGGCCACGCCTCCTCCGAGCTTCGGCCGCGATCGCGGCGGCGACCCCCCGGAACCGGGGGGGCTCGGGGGGGTCCCCAAGGGTGGCCGTGTCCCCCCGAGGTTGGCAGTGTCCCCCGAGGGTGTGGCAGTGTCCCCCAGAGGGTGGCAGTGTCCCCGAGGGTGGCAGTGTCCCCGAGGGTGGCAGTGTCCCCGAGGGTGTGGCAGTGTCCCCCGACAGTGGCAGTGTCCCCCGAGGGTGGCAGTGTCCCCACAGGGTGTGGCAGTGTCCCCGAGGGTGGCAGTGTCCCCGAGAGTGGCAGTGTCCCCGAGGGTGGCAGTGTCCCCCAAGAGTGGCAGTGTCCCCACAGGGTGTGGCAGTGTCCCCCGAGAGTGGCAGTGTCCCCCAGAGGGTGGCCGTGTCCCCACAGGGTGTGGCAGTGTCCCCGAGGGTGGCAGTGTCCCCCAAGAGTGGCAGTGTCCCCACAGGGGTGTGGCAGTGTCCCCACAGGGTGTGGCAGTGTCCCCACAGGGTGTGGCAGTGTCCCCGAGGGTGGCAGTGTCCCCCGAGGGTGGCAGTGTCCCCGAGGTTGTCCGTGTCCCCGAGAGTGGCAGTGTCCCCAAGAGTGGCAGTGTCCCCCGAGGGTGTGGCCATGTCCCCGAGGGTGGCAGTGTCCCCCGAGGTTGTCCGTGTCCCCGAGGTTGTCCGTGTCCCGAGAGTGGCAGTGTCCCCAAGAGTGGCAGTGTCCCCACAGGGTGTGGCCATGTCCCCGAGGGTGGCAGTGTCCCCCGAGGGTGGCAGTGTCCCCGAGGGTGGCAGTGTCCCCGAGGGTGGCAGTGTCCCCGAGGGTGTGGCAGTGTCCCCCGACAGTGGCAGTGTCCCCCGAGAGTGGCAGTGTCCCCAGAGGGTGTGGCAGTGTCCCCGAGGGTGGCAGTGTCCCCGAGGGTGTGGCAGTGTCCCCCGACAGTGGCAGTGTCCCCCGAGAGTGGCAGTGTCCCCAGAGGGTGTGGCAGTGTCCCCGAGGGTGGCAGTGTCCCCTGGGGTCCCGCGGTGTCCCCGCCACAGCGGGGAGGGCTCGCTGGGGGGCGTGGCCGCTTCCCACGCCCCCGGATTTTTGGGGCGGGGGGGACAGGACCGGAGTTTTTTGGGGGAGGGGGCTGCGACCCCCCCTCTTCCCCCCCCCTTCCCGAGAGGGGTTTGGGGGTCCCCGCACGCGCTGGGGGCTCCGGCACGGGGGGCAGGGACGCCAGGTGACACTCGTGGGGGCAGGGACACCAGGTGACACTCGTGGGGGACAGGGACACCAGGTGACACTCGTGGGGGACAGGGACACTGGTCAGGGCGTCACTCGCGGGCACCCCGTAACCCTTGCGTGGTGATGATGATGATGGTGACGATGATGATGAGCTGGGGACACCCCAGCCACGCTGCCACCGCAGTGCCACCAGCCGGGGACAGCGCTGTCCCCAAACCCAGACAGCCCTCAGTGGGTGACAGCGGCACCAGGTGACACTCGCGGGTCACAGGTGTGCCAGGGTGACACTCGTGGGCACCCGGCAGCCTTTACACGGTGATGATGATAATGATGATGATGATGATGATGAGCTGGGGACACCTCGGCCACGGTGCCACCAGCTGGGGACAGCGCTGTCCCCAAGCCCAGGCCCCTCTCAGCGGGTGACAGCAGCGCCACAACCCGGCGGTGACAACGCCACCCGCGCCTTCATCCCTGGCGGGGATCTGGGGACACCGCGGTGCGGGTGGCGGTCCGGGGGTGTCCCCGGCGGTGTCGCCGCTGTCCCCGGCCCCCCTGACCCGGTGTCCCGGCGGTGGTGGCGGTCCGGGGGTGTCCCCGCGGTGTCACCGCTGTCCCCGCCGCCCTGACCCGGTGTCCCCGGCGGTGGTGGCGGTCCGGGGTTGTCCCCCGCGGTGTCGCCGCTGTCCCCACCGCCCTGACCCGTGTCCCCGCGGTGGTGGCGGTCCGGGGGTGTCCCCGCGGTGTCGCCGCTGTCCCCGCTACCCTGACCCGTGTCCCTCGCGGTGGTGGCGGTCCGGGGTTGTCCCCAGCGGTGTCCCCGCTGTCCCCGCCACCCTGACCCGTGTCCCCGCGGTGTCCCCGCTGTCCCCGCCACTCTGACCCGTGTCCCCGCGGTGTCCCCGCGGTGTCCCCGCTGTCCCCGCCACCCTGACCCGTGTCCCCGCGGTGTCCCCGCGGTGTCCCCGCTGTCCCCGCCGCCCTGACCCGTGTCCCCCGCAGGAGTGCAGCGCCCTGGGGGACATGCCCGGCTCCTTCGTGCCCACGGTGACGGCCATCACCACCAGCCAGGACCTGCAGTGGCTGGTGCAGCCCACGCTCATCTCCTCGGTGGCCCCGGGGGCTCCCATGGCGCAGCCGCCCCCCCTCGACCCCTACGACCTCCCCGGGCCCAGTTACTCCACCCCCGGCCTGGGCGCCTTCGCGGGACCCCGGCACCGACCCCCGCCCGGGCCCCCCGCGCCCGCCCCCGCCGCAGCCGCGAGGAGACGGTGAGAGGGGACAGAGGGGTGGTGGCACCTTGGGGACATCGGGGGGGAGTTTGGGGACATCAGGAGTGACAGGGGATGGAGGGACAGCCCAGGTGGTGGCACCTTGGGGACATGGAGGGAGTTTGGGGACATCAGGAGTGACAGGAGATTGAGGGACAGAGGGATGGTGGCACCTTGGGGACATCAGGGGGGGAGTTTGGGGACATCAGGAGTGACAGAGGATTGAGGGACACCCCGGGTGGTGGCACCTTGGGGACATCAGGGGGGGAGTTTGGGGACATCAGGAGTGACAGGAGATTGAAGGACAGAGGGATGGTGGCACCCTGAGGACACTGAGTGACAGGGGATTGAGGGACACCATGGGTGGTGGCACCTTGAGGACATGGAGGGAGTTTGGGGACATCAGGAGTGACAGGGGATTGAGGGACAGAGGGATGGTGGCACCTTGAGGACGCTGTGAGTGACAGGGGATTGAGGGACACCCTGGGTGGTGGCACCTTGGGGACACCAGGAGTGACAGGAGATTGAGGGACACCCTGGGTGGTGGCACCCTGGGGACATGGAGGGAGTTTGGGGACATCAGGAGTGACAGGAGATTGAGGGACAGAGGGATGGTGGCACCCTGGGGACACTGTGAGTGACAGGAGATTGAGGGACACCGAGAGTGGTGACACCTTGGGGACACCAGGAGTGACAGGAGATTGAGGGACACCCTGGGTGGTGGCACCTTGGGGACATGGAGGGAGTTTGGGGACATCAGGAGTGACAGGAGATTGACGGACAGCTCAGGAGGTGGCACCTTGGGGACATCGAGGGGGAGTTTGGGGACACCAGGAGCGACAGGAGCCTGAGGGCCACCTCCAGGTGGTGACACCTTGGGGACACCACACTCGGTGACCTCCCCCTTACCGGGGAACACGGTGGGATTTGGGGGCGCAGGCAGCGGGGTTTTGGGGACACGGGGGGTGGGTGGCAGCGGGTGACAGAAGGTGACAGAAGGTGACAGAAGGTGACAGTCCCGTCCCGTGGCAGCTGACGCCCGAGGAGGAGGAGAAGCGGCGCGTGCGGCGGGAGAGGAACAAACTGGCGGCCGCCAAATGTCGCAACCGGCGCCGGGAGCTGACGGACCGGCTGCAGGCGGTGAGTGCGGCGACACGGGGACACCGCGGGGTGGCGTTGTCCCCAAGGGCCGGGGGGTGGCATTGTCCCCAGGGGCCGGCGGGGCGGGGATGTGAAGAAGGTGTGTCCCCCCGGGGGGTGCTGGGGACAGCGGTGTCCCCATGGAGGTGGCGATGTCCTCAGGGTTGGGGACAGCTGGCAGGGAGTTGGGGACATCGGGAGGGGACAGCAGTGTCCCCATGGAGGGAGGGGATGGTGGCGATGTCCTCGGGGTTGGGGACAGCTGGAAGGGAGTTGGGGACATCGGGAAGGGACAGCGGTGTCCCCATGGAGGTGGCGATGTCCTCGGGGCTGGGGACATCGTGGGGGGACAGCCCTGTCCCCATGGAGGTGGCGATGTCCTCGGAGCTGGGGACAGCTGGCAGGGAGTTGGGGACATCGGGAGGGGACAGCGGTGTCCCCACGGCCGCTGTGAGGATGAGGAGGATGAGGAGGATGAGGAAGGTGCCGCTGCTCTCAGAGCTGGTGGCAGCGCTGTCCCCAGGGCCGTGTAAGGGACAGGGACATCCCTGGGGACATCCCTGGGGACATCCCTGGGGACATCAGGGCTCGTTTGAGGCCGCTGGGGGGAGGTGACAATGTCCCCAGGGGACATTTCCGGGGTGGTGGCACCGCAGAGAACTGAGGATGTCCCCAGGAGCTGGGGACACCAGAGGGGACCGAGAGGTGACAGAGAGGGACAGCGCCACCCCTGAGCGCTGGGGACAGACGGACAGCCAGAGGACAGCGCTGTCCCCGGGACTGGGGACATCAGAGGGGACAGGATGAGGACAACGCCATCCGTGGGGACAGGGGACAAGGGAGGGGACAGATGAACGTCCAGAGATGTCCCCAGGCTTGGGGACAGCAGAGGGGACACCCAGGTGGAGGTGGAGGACGATGCCACCCATGGGAAGAGAGGACATGGTGGGGGACAGCCGGACACTGGGGGTGTCCCCTGAGTTGGGGACAGCAGAGGGGACAGCCGGACACTGGGGGACAGCAGAGGGGACAGCCGGACACTGGGGGTGTCCCCTGAGTTGGGGACAGCAGAGGGGACAGCCGGACACTGGGAGTGTCCCCTGAGTTGGGGACAGCAGAGGGGACAGCCGGACACTGGGGGACAGCAGAGGGGACAGCCGGACACTGGGGGTGTCCCCTGAGTTGGGGACAGCAGAGGGGACAGCCGGACACTGGGGGTGTCCCCTGAGTTGGGGACAGCAGAGGGGACAGAAGGACACTGGGGGACAGCAGAGGGGACAGGAGGACACTCGGGAGTGTCCCCTGGCTTGGGGACAGCCGGACACTCTGAGGTGCCGCAGGGGGACGACAACGCCACCCATGTGAACGGGCGACAGGGGAGGGGACAGCCGGACACGGGGGGACAGCAGAGGGGACAGGCGGACATTGGGGGACAGCAGAGGGGACAGCTGGACACTCGGGAGTGTCCCCTGACTTGGGGACAGCAGAGGGGACAGCCGGACACTGGGGGACAGAAGAGGGGACAGAAGGACATTGGGGGACAGCAGAGGGGACAGGCGGACACTCGGGAGTGTCCCCTGAGTTGGGGACAGCAGAGGGGACAGCCGGACATTGGGGGATGTCCCCTGAGTTGGGGACAGCAGAGGGGACAGCCGGACATTCCGAGGGGACACCCAGGGGTGCCGCAGGGGGAGGACAACGCCACCCACGGGAACAGGGGACAGGGGAGGGGACAGCCGGACACTCAGGGACACCAGAGGAGCCTGCGGGATGTCCCCAGGCCCGGCGACATCCGAGGGGACACCCAAGGGCGCCGCAGCACCGGGAGGACGAACAGGGACACACAGTGGGGACAACTCCACTCTGGGGCTCGGGGACACCCAGGGGAGCACACGGGGACACCCTGGGGACACCCCCGAGCCCGGTGACAACGGCCGCGCCGCCTGACCGCGCTGTCCCCGCAGGAGACGGACCAGCTGGAGGAGGAGAAGGCCGAGCTGGAGTCCGAGATCGCCGAGCTGCGCAAGGAGAAGGAGCGCCTGGAATTCGTGCTGGTGGCCCACGCGCCCGCCTGCAAGGTCCCCTTCGAGGAGGACATCGGCGACATCGGCGCCGTGGGTGGCGGCCCCGCCGAGGTGAGCAGCCCGGGCAAGGCGGGGACCGTCGCTTTCCTGCCCCCGGCGCCGTTCCAGGGTCCTCAGGGTCCCTTCCCCGGCTGCTGCCTCCCGCCCGGGGTCCCCGCGGGACCCCCTAACGCCACCCCCGCGTTTGTGTTCACCCACCCAGAGGGAGCCACGTGTGGAGCCTCGCACCAGCGGAGCAGCAGCAGCGACCAGTCCTCGGACTCCTTGAACTCTCCCTCGCTCCTCGCGTTGTGAACGGGGTCCCCCCAACCTCCGTCCCCCCCGTGTCCCCCTCTCACCTTCGCCTCCAGCCCCCCCCCCCCAGCAGCGCCCCCTCCCCAAAAAAAACCCCAAAAAACCCAAACCGGGCACCTCCTCCCTGCCCCCGCCGCGCCTCGGGGCTGGGCTTGGCCCGCCCCCGGTGATTTTTTGGGGTTTTTTTGTGGTTTTTGGGGAGGTTGGGAAGGGTTTTTGGGGGTTTTTTTGGTGCCTGGAGGTGGCGGCAGTGATGAGGCTCCGGTGTTGCCGTGGCGGGGCGGAGGTGTCCGGTCCCCGGGACCTCGGGGGGGCTCTGTCCCCTCTGGAGGTGTCCCTGTCACCGCACAGGTGTCCCCGTCACCGCAGAGGTGTCCCTGTCACTGCAGAGGCGTGCCTGTCACCTCAGAGGCGTGCCTGTCACCTCAGAGGTGTCCCTGTCACCGCAGAGGTGTCCCTGTCACCTCAGAGGTGTCCCTGTCACCTCCCAGGTGTCCCTGTCACCGCACAGGTGTCCCTGTCACCTCAGAGGTGTCCCTGTCAACCTCATTCCACGGGGATCAACCCTTGATCTCTGTCCCCTCTGCAGATGTCCCTGCCCCAGAGAAGCCTCTGGAGGTGTCCCTGTCACCGCACAGGTGTCCCTGTCACCACAGAGGTGTCCCTGTCACCGCAGAGGTGTCCCTGTCCCCTCTGGAGGTGTCCCTGTCCCCTCTGGAGGTGTCCCTGTCACCGCACAGGTGTCCCTGTCACCACAGAGGTGTCCCTGTCACCGCAGAGGTGTCCCTGTCACCTCACAGGTGTCCCTGTCACCTCAGAGGTGTCCCTGTCAACCTCATTCCACGGGGATCAACCCTTGATCTCTGTCCCCTCTGGAGATGTCCCTGCCCCAGAGAAGCCTCTGGAGGTGTCCCTGTCACCTCAGAGGTGTCCCTGTCATCGCAGAGGTGTCCCTGTCACCTCACAGGTGTCCCTGTCCCCTCTGGAGGTGTCCCTGTCACCGCAGAGGTGTCCCTGTCACCTCACAGGTGTCCCTGTCACTGCACAGGTGTCCCCATCCCTCATTTCATGGGGTTCATTCAGGGTCCCTGTCACCTCACAGGTGTCCCTGTCACCGCAGAGGTGTCCCTGTCACCTCCCAGGTGTCCGTCCCTCATTTCACGGGGTTCATTCAGGGTCTCCGTCCCTCTGGAGATGTCCCTGCCCCGTTCCCACTGCCCGCAGGAGGTCCTGTGTCACCTCACAGGTGTCCCTGTCACCGCAGAGGTGTCACCGTCCCTCATTTCATGGGGATCACCCCAGATCTCCACCCCTCTGGAGATGTCCCTGCCCCACCTCCACCCCTCGGGAAGGATTTTTTGTGTCCCCTCCGTCACTCTCGGAGGTCCCTGTCCCACCCCGTGGGACTCCAGGCAGAGTCTGTGTCCCTTTGGTGACATCCCTGTGCCACTGCCACCACCTGGAGAAGGTCTCCGTGGTGTCCCTGTCACCTCCCAGGTGTCCCCGAGCCGGGAGGTCCCTGCCGCGTCTCCGCCCCTCGGGAGATGTCCCAACCTGGTCCTGGTGGCACCTGTGACACTTGAGGTGTCCCCAGTCCCCCGCTGAAGGTCCCGGTTCCCCAGGAGGGTCCCGGTGCCACCTCCGTCCCTTTGGAGAAGCCACCGCCGTGTCCCCGTGTCCCCCTGGATGGTCCCAGCGTCATTTCTGTCCCACTGGAGATGTCCCGTGTCCCCCTGAGGGGCTCCGCGGGCCACCTCCCCCTGCTCCAGGTGTCCCTGAGAGGTGTCCCCAGCTCGGAGGTGTCACTGTCACCTCTGTCCCCAACCCGGAGGTGCCACTTTGTCACCTCTGTCCCAGCTCGGAGGTGTCACTGTCACCTCTGTCCCCAACCCGGAGGGGTCACTTTGTCACCTCTGTCCCAGCTCGGAGGTGTCACTGTCACCTCTGTCCCCAACCCGGAGGTGTCACTGTCACCTCTGTCCCCAGCTCGGAGGTGCCACTTTGTCACCTCTGTCCCCCAACCCGGAGGTGTCACTGTCACCTCTGTCCCCCAACCCGGAGGTGTCACTCTGTCACCTCTGTCCCCAGCTCGGAGGTGTCACTTTGTCACCTCTGTCCCCCTCGGGGGTCCCTGGGCCTCCAGGTGTCCCCTCCGGGTCACCTCCCCCCATTTCGGAGCGGCCCCTCTGTCACCTCCAGGTGACCCCTCCAGGTGGCCCCTCCAGGTGACACCTCCAGGTGGCCCCTCCAGGTGTCCCTGCTCGTCCCTCCCCCGCCTTGTCCCCGCCTGTCCCCTCCAGCTTGGCCGGCCTTGGCTCCGCCCCCCTGACCCCTCCCCCCCGGTATATAAATCTATTTTTGTTGCGCGGGAGATGTTTAATTTTTTATTATTATTATAACGAGGATAATTATTGTCGCCCTGTGCCGTGTTCGTGCCTGTCCGGGCCCGCCCCGTCCGCGCTCGTCCCGCCCCAAACGTGGCCAATAAAGCAGCTTCCAGCGGCCCCCCGGCTCCCGGCGCCTTTTTTGGGGTGGGGGGGACACCGGGAGGGGTTTGGGGGGTCACCGGGAGGGTTTGGGGGGGCCCCGCTGCCCCACCCGCCTGTCAATCAACGGGGAAATGGGTGGGGCTGAGGACGCGCCCTCCTCAAGCCACGCCCCCCTCGTCTCCTGCAGTTCTGGGTGTGACCGGCAGGGGGCGCGCGGGGGGAGAAATGGGGGGGGCATCTCCCAGTTTGGGGAGCCCTGTCCCAGTTTGGGGACCCCTGTCCCAGTTTGGGGAGTCCTGTCCCAGTTTGGGGAGCCCTGTCCCAGTTTGGGGAGTTCCTTCCCAGTTTGGGGAGTCCTGTCCCAGTTTGGGGAGTTCTTTCCCAGTTTGGGGAGTCCTGTCCCAGTTTGGGGAGTTCTTTCCCAGTTTGTGGAGTTCTTTCCCAGTTTGGGGAGTCCTGTCCCAGTTTGGGGAGTCCTGTCCCAGTTTGGGGAGTCCTGTCCCAGTCTGTGGAGTTCTTTCCCAGTTTGTGGAGTTCTTTCCCAGTTTGGGGAGTCCTGTCCCAATTTGGGGAGTTCCTTCCCAGTTTGGGGAGTCCTGTCCCAGTCTGGGGAGTCCTGCCCCAGTTTGGGGAGTTCTTTCCCAGTTTGGGGAGTTCCTTCCCAGTATGGGGAGTTCTTTCCCAGTTTGGGGAGTCCTGCCCCAGTTTGGGGAGTTCTTTCCCAGTTTGGGGAGTTCCTTCCCAGTATGGGGAGTTCTTTCCCAGTTTGGGGAGTTCCTTCCCAGTTTGGGAACTCCTGTCCCAGTTTGGGGAGTTCTTTCCCAGTTTGGGGAGCCCTGTCCCAGTTTGGGGAGTTCTTTCCCAGTTTGGGAACTCCTGTCCCAGTTTGGGGAGTTCTGTCCCAGTTTGGGGAGCCCTGTCCCAGTTTGAGGAGTTCTGTCCCAGTTTGGGGAGTTCTTTCCCAGTTTGGGGAGTCCTGTCCCAGTATGGGGGACTCTCTCCCAGTTTGGGGGATCCTCTCCCAGTTCGGGGTCCCTTTCCCAGCCTGGGGGTCCCCGGGGACCTTTGGGGGCTCCCCCCACCCCTCCCCCTCCCTTTGGGGGGGGGGTTTCCTTCCTGCCCCCCCGCCGTGACGTCACGGGCGCTGTGATTCACCGGGGCTGGCACCGGGGACCCTCCGCTGTCCCCCCCGCCCCGTGCCACCCCCCGATGTCCCCAAGTGTCCCCACGCTGTCCCGCGCCCCCTCCCAGCCCCCCCCGTGTGTCCCCCCCCCTCTCCCCGGTGTCCCCGCCCGGCGCTGTCGCTTCCGTCGCCGCCGGTCCCTTCCCGGGGCCGGGGGTGACACGGTGACCCCTGGCCCCGCTCCCGCCGCGGTCACTTTTATTTTTAGCTGTCGCCTCTTCCTGGCCGGATCCGGCTGCTCCTGACCCGGGCCGGGAGGGAGGGGACCCACCCTGGGCCCCCCCGGGCCGAGCCGAGCCGGGCCGAGCCAGGGGGGACACGCGGGGGTGGCCGTGGGGACATCGGGGTGGCTGTGGGGACATCGGAGTGGCCGTGGGGACACCGGGGTGGCCGTGGGGACACCGGAGTGGCCGTGGGGACATCGGGGTGGCCGTGGGGACACCGGAGTGGCCGTGGGGACACCGGAGTGGCGGTGGGGACATCGGGGTGGCCGTGGAGACACCGGAGTGGCCGTGGGGACATCGGGGTGGCCGTGGGGACAAGCCGGTGGCCGTGGGGACACCGGAGTGGCCGTGGGAACACCGGGGTGGCCGTGGGGACACCAGAGTGGCCGTGGGGACAAGGCGGTGGCCGTGGGGACACCGGAGTGGCCGTGGGGACACCAGAGTGGCCGTGGGGACAAGGCGGTGGCCCTCCCCAGGGTGTCTTGCGAGACCCCTCGGTGTCCCCAACCTCGGGGACAGCCGCGTCCCCAACCCTGCTCCCGGGAGGGACCGCAGTGTCCCCTTGTCCCTTCCGTGTCCCCTCGTCCCCACCATGTGGTGGCTTCCCAGCGTGGCACTGGTGGCCCTGTCCTCCCCTGTCACCCCGGTGTGGCCACCGCGGGCTGGACCCTCGTGTTCCCGTGTTCCCGTGTCCCCGTGTCCCTGTGTCCCCAAGTCCCCAAGTCCCCGTGTCCCCATGTCCCCGTGTCCCCAAGTCCCCGTGTCCCCAAGGACGAGGCCGGCGCGTCCGGGGTTAATTTACAGCGTCATTTATACACGGGGGGGACACGCCCAGATTTGGGGACAGTTGGGGACTGCAGGGGACAGACCCGGACTCGGGGATGTCACCAGCCCCGGGAGGGGACAGACTCCGGCTGAGAGTGTCCCCAAACCTTAGGAGGGGACAGACCCGGACTCAGAGGTGTCCCCAAGCCTGGGAGGGGACAGACCCCAGGCTGAGAGTGTCACCAGCCCCGGGAGGGGACAGACCCGAACTTAGTGTCACCTGCTCCAGGAGGGGACAGACTCAAACTCGGGGATGTCCCCAAACCTGGGAGGGGACAGACCCGGTCTCGGGGGTGTCCCCAACCCCGGGAGGGGACAGACTCCGGCTGAGAGTGTCCCCAAACCTGGGAGGGGACAGACCCCAGGCTGAGGGTGTCACCAGCCCCGGGAGGGGACAGACCCGGACTCGGGGGTGTCCCCAACCCCGGGAGGGGACAGACCCGGTCTCGGGGGTGTCCCCGGCCCCGCGGGGGTCCCGGCGGTGTCACGGGGGGGTCCTGGCGGGGCTGCGGCGCGGGAGGCGCAGGCGGGGCAGGTGGAACGGGAGGCAGCGCACGGGGCGCGGCGCCGGCAGCTCCGAGAAGAACGTTCGGTGCCGGGGGGGCCCCGCCTCGGCCTCCGACCCCCCCAGGTCCTGCAGCACCCCCAGGATCTCCCGGCGGGGGCCCTGAGCCCGCAGCCCCCGCGCGTCCAGCAGCGCGGCCACGTGTCTTCGCCTGCGGGGACAGCGGGGACAGCGGGGACAGCTCAGCGGGGACAGCGGGGACAGAACCCCCCCGGCCACCGGGATTTGGGGCATTTTGGGGTGCCCCCAGCTGCGGGGTGACCCCCGCCCCGCAGTTTAACCGGTCCCAGTTCCCCCCTGCCCGGTTTAACCGGTGTCCCCCCAGCCCAGCCCCCCTGTCCCCGGGTGGCCGCGCGTGCCACCGGTCCCCCGGGACCGGGACCGGGACAGGGGAGGGGACCTGGCGCGGGGCCGCGGCCGCTTCCCGGCGGGAGAGGCGGGGCGGGAGCTGCCGGGAAGGGCCGGAGGCCACGTCCGGTCACCGAGCTCGGTCCCCGCGGGATCCGCCGCGTCCTGCCCGTGGTCACCGCGGCCGCCGGCGGAGCGTCCTGCCCGGCTGGGTCACCCTGCTGCCACCCCCGCGGGGTCCCCGCGGTGTCACCGCGGTTGTGTCACCCCCGCAGTGTCACCCCCGTGGGGTCCCCACAGTGTCCTGCCAGGCCGTGTCACCCCAGCAGGGTTCCCGTGCTGTCACCCCCGGTTGTGTCACCCCCGCAGTGTCACCCCCGATTGTGTCAGCCCCGTGGGGTCCCTGCGGTGTCACCCCCGGTTGTGTCCTCCCCCCTCAGCGGGGTCCTCCCGGTGTCATCCCGGTTGTGCCACCTCTGCTTGTGTCACCCGTGCGGGGTCCCCACCGTGTCCCACCCGGCCGTGTCACACCTGCAGTGTCACCCCCGGTTGTGTCACCCCCGGTTGTGTCACCCCCGCGGGGTCCCCTTGGTGCCACCCCGCCGTGTCACCCCCGTGCCACCCCCGCGGTGTCTCCGCACCCACCGGACGTCGGGGAAGTCCCTGGCCAGCGCCCCGACCTCCATCTGCAGCGCGGCCGTGTCCTCCAGCACCAGCAGCTCCCGCAGCCGCGGCACCACCGAGTCCAGCCAGGGCGAGGCCGAGTCCTGCGGGGACACCGGGGACAGCTCAGCGCCCGTGGGTGCCACCCGGCCGCCAGGGTCCGTGGGTGTCACCTAACCCAGCAGTGTCCCTGGGTGTCACCCAGCCCGGCAGTGTCCCTGGGTGTCACCCGGCCTGACAGGGTCCCATGGGTGTCACCTAACCTGGCAATGTCCCATGGGTGTCACCTAACCCAATAGTGTCCCATGGGTGTCACCCAGCCCAACAGTGTCCCTGGGTGTCACCCAGCCCGGCAGTGTCCCTGGGTGTCACCCAATCTGAACAGTGTCCCTGGGTGTCACCCGGCCTGACAGGGTCCCATGGGTGTCACCTAACCTGGTAGTGTCCCTGGGTGTCACCTAACCCAATAGTGTCCCTGGGTGTCACCCAGCCCGGCAGTGTCCATGGGTGTCACCCAATCTGAACAGTGTCCCTGGGTGTCACCTGGCCTGGCAGTGTCCCATGGGTGTCACCTAACCTGGCAGTGTCCCATGGGTGTCACCCGGCCGCCAGGGTCCCGTGGGTGTCACCTAACCCAGCAGTGTCCCTGGGTGTCACCCGGCCCGGCAGTGTCCCTGGGTGTCACCCAATCTGAACAGTGTCCCTGGGTGTCACCCAGCCGAACACCCAACAACGGCACCGCAGCCACGGCACCCATGGGCGTCACCCAACCAAACATCCACCGATGTCCCATGGGTGTCACCCACCCCAACACCCAGCAATGGCACTGTGCCCATGGCACCCATGGGTGCCACCCACCCCAACACCCACCGACGGCACCGCAGCCACGGCACCCATGGGTGCCCCCGTCCCAGCACCCAGGGGTGGCCCCGTGGCTCTCACCAGGCGGCTGAAGAGCTCCCGCAGCTGCCGGGCCTCGTCTCCCAGCCGTGCGGCCACGCGCTGCCGCGCCTTGGCCGAGGCGCACACCAGGCGCCCCTGCAGCAGCGGCCGCACGTACTCCTGCAGCACCCGCCGGTGCAGCTCGCTGACCAGCGCCTGCGGGGACAGCGCCCGGGGGTGGCACCGGCACCCGGGGGTGGCACCGTGACCCGGGGGTGGCACCCGAACCGGCACCCAGGGGTGGGACCGTGGCCCGGGGGTGGCACCGTGACCCGGGGTGGCACAGTGACCAGGGTGGCACCCGGACCGGCACCCAGGGGTGGCACCCAAACCAGCGCCCGGGGGTGGCACCGTGACCCGGGGGTGGCACCGTGACCCGGGGGTGGCACTGTGACCCGGGGATGGCACCCAAACCAGCACCCAGGGGTGGCACCGCGGCCCGGGGGTGGCACCGTGACCCGGGGGTGGCACCATGACCCAGGGGTGGCACCATGGATCGGGGGTGGCACCCAAACCAGCACCGAGGGGTGGCACTGTGGCCCGGGGGTGGCACCGTGACCCAGGGGTGGCACCGAAACCAGCACCCGGGGGTGGCACCCGAACTGGCACCCGGGGGTGCACCCGAACCGGCACCCAGGGGTGGCACCGCGGCCTGGGGTGGCACCGTGACCCAGGGGTGGCACCATGGATCGGGGGTGGCACCCAAACCAACACCCAGGGGTGGCACCGTGACCCGGGGATGGCACTGTGACCCAGGGGTGGCACCGAAACCAGCACCCAGGGGTGGCACCCGAACCGGCACCCAGGGGTGGCACCCAAACCGGCACCAGGGGTGGCACCGCGGCCAAACCGGCACCCAGGGGTGGCACCGCGGCCTGGGGGTGGCACCATGACCCAGGGGTGGCACCATGGATCGGGGGTGGCACCCAAACCAGCACCGAGGGGTGGCACCGCGGCCCGGGGATGGCACTGTGACCCAGGGGTGGCACCCGAACCAGCACCCAGGGGCGGCACCCAAACCAGCGCGCAGCCAATGCCACGGTGTCCCAGGGGTGTCACCCAACCCCAGCAGTGACACCCCCAGCAGTGACAGGGTGTCCCAGGGGTGTCACCCAACCCCAGCAGTGACAGGGTGTCCCATGGGTGTCACCCAACCCCAGCAGTGACAGGGTGTCCCATGGGTGTCACCCAACCCAATCCCCAACAGTCACAGGGTGTCCCAGGGGTGTCACCCACCCCCAGCAGTGACAGGGTGTCCCAGGGGTGCCACCCAACCCCAGCAGTGACACCCCCAGCAGTGACAGGGTGTCCCAAGGGTGTCACCCAACCCACCCCCAGCAGTGACAGGGTGTCCCAGGGGTGTCACCCAACCCCAGCAGTGACACCCCCAGCAGTGACAGGGTGTCCCACGGGTGTCACCCACCCCCAGCAGTGACAGGGTGTCCCATGGGTGCCACCCAACCCGAGCAGTGACACGGTGTCCCAAGGGTGTCACCCAGCCCCAGCAGTGACAGGGTGTCCCAGGGGTGTCACCCAACCCACCCCCAGCAGTGACAGGGTGTCCCAGGGGTGCCACCCAGCCCCAGCAGTGACACCCCCAGCAGTGACAGGGTGTCCCAGGGGTGCCACCCAGCCCCAGCAGTGACACCCCCAGCAGTGACAGGGTGTCCCAGGGGTGCCACCCAACCCCAGCAGTGACAGGGTGTCCCATGGGTGTCACCCACCCCCAGCAGTGACAGGGTGTCCCAGGGGTGTCACCCAACCCCAGCAGTGACACCCCCAGCAGTGACAGGGTGTCCCAGGGGTGCCACCCAGGCCGGTGACACCCTCCCACCTGGTGTGGCTCGGGGTGCAGCGGGCGCAGGCTCTGCGCGAAGCCGGTGACGAGCATCACGATGGCGTCGAAGGCGTCCGAGCTCGTCAGCCACTTGCGCTTCATCAGCTTCCCGAAGTAGGGCTGGGGGCGGCAGGGACGTCACCCTGCGGCCACCCAGGGGTGGCACATGGGGTGGCACCCGTGGGGGCACCCAGAGTCAATGGGCAGGATGTCCCAGGGGTGTCACCCAACCCAATGATGTCCCAGGGGTGTCACCCAACCCAATGATGTCCCATGGGTGTCACCCAACCCAACAATGTCCCAGGGATGTCACCCAACCCAATGACATCCCATGGGTGTCACCCAACTCAACACCCAATGATGTCCCATGGGTGTCACACAACCCAACAATGTCCCAGGGATGTCACCCAACCCAACCCAACACCCAGTGATGGCCGCCATGTCCCATGGGTGTCACCCAACCCAACAACGTCCCAGGGATGTCACCCAACCCAATGATGTCCCATGGGTGTCACCCAACTCAACACCCAATGATGTCCCAGGGATGTCACCCAGCCCAACGATGTCCCACAAATGTCACCCAACCCAACAATGTCCCACAAGTGCCACCCAACCCAACATCCAATGACGGCCACCATGTCCCATGGGTGCCACCCAACCCAATGATGTCCCACAAGTGCCACCCAACCCAACAATGTCCCATGGGTGCCACCCAACCCAACACCCAATGACGGTCACCATGTCCTATGGGTGTCACCCAACCCAACACCCAACAAATCTCCTCGCCACGCCCACGGGTGTCCCCCACCCTCCCTGGGGACACCTTGAGGTCCTCGAAGAGGTGCCGGGTGAGGACGTGGCCGCAGGCGCGGGTGACCCTGTCCAGCGCGGCGTGGGCCTGGCGCCGCGGCTCCTCGCTCTCGGG
Source organism: Acrocephalus arundinaceus (assembly GCA_021534815.1). Lineage (NCBI taxonomy): Eukaryota > Metazoa > Chordata > Aves > Passeriformes > Sylviidae > Acrocephalus > Acrocephalus arundinaceus. The sequence continues at coordinate 19,301 of JAJEOU010000001.1, forward strand.
GTGCCCAAACTGCGCCAGGCGCTCGGCGAAGGCCCTGGGGGACACCGGGAGGGGGTCAGGGCACCTCGGGGACCCCCGGGGGACGCGGGGGTGCGGGGTGGCCTCACCTGAAGGGGGGGCAGCAGTTGGCCAAGGCGATGGCGCGGCCGGGGGTGCCGTCGGTGGGGGGGGGGACCTCGCCGGGGGCTTCCAGGAACCGCTCGACCTTGCGCTGGAAGCTGGGGACACTCGTGTCACCCAGGTGGCACCCAGGGGACACGCGGGGTGCAGGGGACGCGGGGGACACAGGGGACACGGGGGACATGGCTGCTGTGCCACCGCAGCTCTGTCCTGTGTGTCTCCATGTCCCTGTGTCCCCGTGTCCCCGTGTCCCCATGTCCCTGTGTCCCTGTGTCCCCATGTCCCTGTGTCCCCATGTCCCTGTCCCTGTGTCCCTGTGTCCCTGTGTCCCCATGTCCCTGTGTCCCCGTGTCCCTGTGTCCCTGTGCGCCCTGGCCCCATCCTGTGTCACATCTCAGTGTCCCCAGGGTGTCCCCAGGGTGTCCCCAAGGTGTCCCCGTGTGTCCCCGTGTCCCCATGTCCCTGTGTCCCTGTGTCCCTGCATGCCCTGGCCCCATCCTGTGTCACATCCCTGTGTCCCCATGTCCCCGTGTCTCTGTGTCCCTGTGTCCCTGTGTCCCCCGTGTCCCTGTGTCCCTGTGTCCCTGTGTCCCCGTGTCCCCATGTCCCTGTGTCCCCATGTCCCTGTGTCCCTGTGTCCCTGTGTCCCTGTGTCCCTGTCCCTGTCCCTGTGTCCCTGTCCCTGTGTCCCTGTGTCCCTGTGTCCTTGTGTCCCTGTGTCCCTGTCCCTGTGCCCCTGTGTCCCCGTGTCCCCGTCCCCCTGTGTCCCTGTGTCCCTGCACGCCCTGACCCCATCCCGTGTCACATCCCGGTGTCCCCAGGGTGTCCCCAGGGTGTCCCACCTGTGCAGGAAGGCCACCAGCACGCCCAGCAGGCTGTGCGCCATCTCCCGCCCGAACTCGGGGGTCACCTGGGGGGCTCGGTCCACGTGTGCCCGCAGGAGCTGTGGGGACAGGGCCACCGTGGGCATGGGGACACGGCCACCGTGGGTGTGGGGACACGGCCACTGCCCCACCGTGTCCCCTGAGCCACCGCGGGTGTGGGGACACGGCCACTGCCCCACCGTGTCCCCTGAGCCACTGCGGGCGTGGGGACACGGCCACCGTGGGCATGGGGACACGGCCACTGCCCCACCGTGTCCCCTGAGCCACCGCGGGTGTGGGGACACGGCCACTGCCCCACCGTGTCCCCTGAGCCACCGCGGGTGTGGGGACACGGCCACTGCCCCACCGTGTCCCCTGAGCCACTGCGGGCGTGGGGACACGGCCACCGTGGGCATGGGGACACGGCCACTGCCCCACCGTGTCCCCTGAGCCACCGCGGGTGTGGGGACACGGCCACCGTGGGCATGGGGACACGGCCACCGCGGGCGTGGGGACACGGCCACTGCCCCACCGTGTCCCCTGAGCCACTGCGGGTGTGGGGACACGGCCACTGCCCCACCGTGTCCCCTGAGCCACCACGGGGCCACCCCGGGGGACAGGGACAGGGACGGACTCCGGGGGTGGCCGTACCCCGGTGACGCGCGTGGCCAGCCCGTCCTCCATGTCGTGGCTGGTGACATCCTCGGGCCACGTGTCCTCGCTGAGCTGCAGCTCCTGCGCCACGGCCACCTCCACCTTGGCCTGGGGACAGCCAGGGGACACTGCGTGGGTGTGGGGACACCGGGAGTGGGGACACCGGGAACGGGGACAGCGGGAATGGGGACACCGGGAGTGGGGACACCGGGAGTGGGGACAGCGGGAACGGGGACAGCGGGAACGGGGACAGCGGGAGTGGGGACAGCAGGAGTGGGGACAGCAGGAGTGGGGACACCGGGAGTGGGGACAGCGGGAGTGGGGACACCGGGAGTGGGGACAGCGGGGCACAGAGTCCCCTGCCACCCCCTGTCCCGGGACTGTCCTGGTGTCCCTGCTGGTGCCACCACTGTGCCAGTCCCACTGTCACCACAGTGTCCCCACTCCGGTGCCCCCTGTGTTCCCCGTGCCACCACAGCACCCAGAGTGTCCCCACCCCAGTGCCACCAGTGTCCCCAATGCCACCACAGCATCCACAGTGTCCCCAGTGCCACCACAGTGTCCCCAGCCCAATGCCCACAGTGTCCCCGGTGTCCCCAGTGTTCCCAATGCCACCCCAGTGTCCCCAGTGCCACCCCAGTGCCACCCCAGTGCCACACCCCAGTGTCCCCAGTGTCCCCAGTGTCCCCACCTTGACGGCGGCGATGCAGGAGCTCTCCAGGTCACGCTGGGTCTCGGGGGGCAGGAGGGGCCCCAGTTCCTGTGCCCGCAGCAGAGCCCCCACCTCGGGGTGCCCCAAAACCTCCCTGGGGGGGGACAGCCCCAATGGGTGTCTGGGGACACCCTGGGGACACCCTGGGGACACCCTGGGGACACCTTGGGGACACCCTGGGGACACGGGGCGCCCGGTGGGGAACAGATGTTGGGAGGTCCCATGGGTGTCACACCCTGCTGGGGTGGGCGGGGCAGATCTCGGGGGAGGAGTCCCACAGGTGCCCCCCACAGGTGTCCCATCCCAGGTGTCCCAGACCCCAGCTGTCCCACCCCAGGTGTCACCCCCAGCTGTCCCACCCCAGCTGTCCCCCCAGCTGTCCCCCCAGCTGTCCCCCCCAGCTGTCCCCCCCAGCTGTCCCCCACAGGTGTCACCCCCAGCTGTCCCCCCCCGCTGTCCCCGCAGGTTTCCCCCCAGCTGTCCCCCCCAGCTGTCCCCCCAGCTGTCACCCCCAGCTGTCCCCCCCACTGTCCCCCCCGGCTGTCCCCCCAGCTGTCCCCCCCAGCTGTCCCCGCAGGTGTCCCCGCAGGTGCCTCACCTGGGGTAGGCGTTGCTGTGCCAGTCCAGCAGCAGGTACAGCTCGGGCACCGCCAGCGGCCTCTGGGCCAGCGCCCGCAGCTGCTGGGCCAGCGCCCGGTGGTAGCCGCGGGCGTAGACCCCCAGCGCTCCGTACTCGGGGGGGTACGCGGGCGCCACGTGGCTGCGCACCACCCCCAGGTCGCCCACCACCCTTGCGGCCAGCGCGGCCAGCCGCGCCCCCAGCCCGCCCGCCGGGGCCACCTGAGCCAGCCGCTCGCTCGCCGCCCTGGCCACCGCCTCGTGCCAGCGCCGCCGCAGCCCCCGCGGCCTCCCCGGGTGGGTCCCGGGGGGGCTCCGAGCGTCCGCGGCCTCCTCCTGCTCCAGCACGGCCACCACGGCCCGCAGCGGGGCCACCGCTCGCCCCGCGGCCACCGCCTCGGCCACCACGGCCCAGAGCTGCGCCAGCAGCGCCCGGTACAGCAGAGCCACGTCCCGAGCGCGCCGCCCGCCCGCGGGGACCGGGGACGGAGGGGGGGAGCCGCCAGAGGGGGACACGGCGGTGGCGGGGGGACACGGGGACGGCGGGCGCGACGGGGACAGGGAGCACTCGGCCTCGAGCGCGATGATCTGAGCGTCCGCGGCCACCAGGTCCCGGCGCTGGATCAGCTCCAGGATCTCCAGCACTGCGGGGACAGCGCGGGGGACGCGTGGGGTCCGTGTCCCCGTGTCCCTTGTCCCCCGTGTCCCTTGTCCCCCTTGTCCCCTGTCCCCGTGTCCCCGTTGTCGCCGTGCCCGCGTTCCTTGTCTCTGTCCCCAGCCCGTGTCTCTGTCCCATGTCCCCAAGCCGCCACCCCCGTGTCCCTGTGCCCACAAGCCCCACGTCCCCATCCCTGTCCCCCTGTGCCACCTCCCAAAGTCCCCATCCCCTTGTCCCTGTGTCCCCAAGTCGCCGTGTCCCTTGTCACCATCCCTGTGGTGTCCCTGTGGCCTCTGTCACTGTCCCCAAGCCACCACATCCTCAGGTCCCCAAATCCCCCTGTCCCCAAGTCCCCTGTCCCCACGTCCTGACCCTATCCCTTGTCCCCGACCCCTGTCCCCATCCCTTGTCCCCAAGTCCCCTGTCCCCGTCCCCTGTCCCCTGTCCCCAAATCCCTCTGTCCCCAAATCCCTCTGTCCCCTGTCCCCATCCCTTGTCCCCATCCCTTGTCCCGGTCCCCTGTCCCCGACCCCTGTCCCCAAATCCCCTGTCCCCATTTCTTGTCCCCAAGCCCCCTCGTCCCCTGTCCCCAAATCCCCTGTCCCCACGCCCTGACCCCAAGCCCCCCCCGTGTCCCCGCTGTCCCCCGCTGTCCCCACTCACCCGACAGCGGCTCCCTGCCCCTGTCCCTGTCCCCGTCCTTGTCCTTCCCGCCGCTCTCCGGCCGCTGTCCCGCTCCGTCCGCGCTGTCCCCCGCCTGTCCCTCCACCGGCGACACCTTCTCGGTCCCCCGCTGTCCCCACGTCCCCAAGGCCAGGCGCAGCAGCGACCCCCGCTTGCCCCCGCCCGCCTCCTCCGGGGCTCTCCGCGGGACCCCCGAGTCCTCGGAGCGGCGGCGGCCTCGGGGCCCCGCGGGGTCGCGGGGGCGGCGGGCGCGGCCGAAGGGCCCCCCCAGCTGTCCCAGGTGTCCCCCCAGGTGTCCCCCCAGCCCCACCAGCCCGCCCAGGGTGGCGCGGCGCCGCCGGCGGCTCTCGGGGTCGGTGGCGAAGGGGTCCCCGTCCTCCTGTCCCCCCTCCGGGGGTCTCCGCAGCAGCGGCATGGCCGGGGCGGCGCCGGGGGACAGCGGGGCTGCCACCCGCACGGCCGGGGGACACGGCGGGGACACGGCGGGGACGCGGGGAGGGCGCCCGGAGCCCCCCGGGGCTGGCGCGGTCCTCGCGGCGCCGGTGGCAGCGGTGGCACCGGTGGCGCTGATGGAGCAGGCGGCGCTGGTCACGCCGGTGGCTCTGGTGACACTGGTGACGCTGCTGGCACTGGCGACACTGGTGGCACTGGAGATGGCACTGGTGGCACTGGTAGCACTGGTGGTGGCACCGGTGGTGCTGGCGGCGGTGCTGGTGACACTGGCGCTGGCTGTGCGACACTGGTGACACTGGCGACACTGGCGCTGGCTGTGGCGACACTGGTGACACTGGTGACACTGGCGCTGGCTGCGGTGTCACCGACGCTGGCTGAGGTGGCTGCGGTGACACTGGTGGCGGTGCTGGTGGCACTGGTGGCGGTGCTGGTGACACTGGTGGCGGTGCTGGTGACACCGGCGCTGGCTGTGGCGACACTGGCGCTGGCCGCGGTGACACCGGCGCTGGCCGGGGCTTCCTGAGGAAGCGCCGCCCCGGAGGGGCCTCCCCGGCCGGGCAGGGTCAGCCCCGGTTCCGCCCGGACACCGGGACGGGGCGGGGGCACCGGGGGGAACCCGCGGCGGGGGCGGGGGACACCGCGATGGGACCGTGGGGACACCGGGGACACCGGGGTGGGACCGTGGGGACACCGGGGACACCGGGTTGGGACCGTGGCGACACCGGGGACACCGGGTTGGGACCGTGGGGACACCGGGGTGGGACCGTGGGGACACCGGGGACACCGGGTTGGGACCGTGGGGACACCGGGGTGGGACCGTGGGGACACCGAGATGGGACCGTGGGGACACCGGGAACACCGAGATGGGACCGTAGGGACACCGGGGACACCGGGATGGGACCGTAGGGACACCAGGGACACCGGGGTGGGACCGTGGGGACACCGGGGACACCGCGATGGGACCGTGGGGACACCGGGGTGGGACCGTGGGGACACCGGGGACACCGGGGTGGGACCGTGGGGACACCGGGATGGGACCGTGGGGACACCGGGGACACCGAGATGGGACCGTGGGGACACCGGGGTGGGACCGTGGGGACACCGGGGACACCGCGATGGGACCGTGGGGACACCGGGGTGGGACCGTGGGGACACCGGGGACACCGGGTTGGGACCGTGGGGACACCGGGGTGGGACCGTGGGGACACCGAGATGGGACCGTGGGGACACCGGGAACACCGAGATGGGACCGTAGGGACACCGGGGACACCGGGATGGGACCGTAGGGACACCAGGGACACCGGGGTGGGACCGTGGGGACACCGGGGACACCGCGATGGGACCGTGGGGACACCGGGGTGGGACCGTGGGGACACCGGGGACACCGGGGTGGGACCGTGGGGACACCGGGATGGGACCGTGGGGACACCGGGGACACCGAGATGGGACCGTGGGGACACCGGGGTGGGACCGTGGGGACACCGGGGACACCGCGATGGGACCGTGGGGACACCGGGGTGGGACCGTGGGGACACCGGGGACACCGGGGTGGGACCGTGGGGACACTGGGATGGGACCGTGGGGACACCGGGGACACCGAGATGGGACTCCAGGGACTTCTAGGGGCACTGGGGACACTGCGATGGGATCCCGTGGGTGACACAGGCGACCCAACAGCGCCGGGAGGGGACCGCGGTGGCACTGGGGGACACAGGGATGGCACAGGGGACACGGGGGACCCCACGAGGGACAGGGACGCGACCCCGATGGCACAGAGGTGGCACAGAGGTGGCGACGAGGAGACTCTGGTGGCACCAGGCGACATCGATGGCGTCGGGACAGGACCCCGGTGGCACAGGGGGACACAGGAGCGGCACAGGGACCCCACGGGTGACAGGGAGGGGCCGCCGGTGGCACAGGGGGACACAGGGAGGGGACCCCGGTGACACCGGGGGATGGCACGGGGACAGCACGCAGTGACACCAGGGACCTCAGGGGTGGCGGGGAGGGGACACGGGTGACACTGGAGACACCACGGGTGACACGGAGGGGACAGGGGCGGCACAAGGGACACTGCAGGTGACACAGACGGGGCGTAGGTGACACCAGGGACCCCAGGTGTGACACGGGGGGGACACGGGTGACACCAGGGACCCCGCAGGTGACACTGGAGAGGGGACACGGGTGACACAAGGGACTCCAGGTATGACATGGAGGGGACACAGGGGACCCCGCAGGTGACACTGGAGACCCCAGGTGTGACACGGGGGGACACGGGTGACACCAGGGACCCCGCAGGTGACACTGAGGACCCCAGGTGTGACACGGGGGGACACGGGTGACACCACGGACCCCACGGGTGACACAGAGGGGACACACGTGCCCTCCCACGTGACCCCCCGCGCCCCACGTGACCCTTCCCCGGTCACGCACGGGTTAAACCCCGCTCCCTCCTCCTATTGGCCGAGCGCTCAGCCAATCGCGACGCGTCTCCCGCGCTCTGCCGCGCCCTCTTTGGGGGGCGCGCCCAGCTGTCTCCATGCCCGGGCTGCGCGCTCTGATTGGTCCGCTCCGCGCCGTGGGCGGGGCTAACACGCCCCAGGCCGCTCTCCTTCTCTGGGCCAGGCCCCGCCCCCGGCGCGCCCCGGTTCCGGTTCCGGCGCCATGGCCGCCATGGCCCGGCCCCTCCGCCCCCCCCGGTAACGGGAACCCACCCCCCCCACCCCCCCCGCCCCGGGAACGGGAGCCCCGGTGCCGGGCCCGCCCCTCCCGGTGCCCCCCGGTGCCCCCCGCGCCGGGACCATGTCCTCGCGCTCCGCCCTGGCGGCGGGGAACGAGCGGAACGCGGACACGGTGAGGGGGGGGGCAGGCCCGGGTGGGGCACCGGGAGGGGATGGGGAGGAACCGTGAGCGGAGCGGGTCCTGGGAAAGGGCTGGGGGGCACCGGGAGGGCACCGGGGGTGGTACCGGGGGGTACCGGGGGTCCCGGTAAAGCGGCGGGGGGGGGGGTTCAGGGGGCACCGGGAGCACCGGGAATGGATCTGAAGGGGGGTCCCGGGGGTCTCTCCCGCTGTGGTGGTTTGGGGGGGTCGGTGGGGTCTCACTCGGGGGTTTTGGGGGGCTCTGAGAGGGTCTCACCCCTGCCGGGATTTGGGTGGGGGTCTCACCCCCCCGAGTTTATTTTGGGGAGGGGTCCCACTCCCTACCCCCATGGTTTTTATGGGGTTCCCCTCTGCCGTGATTTGGGGAGGGGGCTGAAGGGGGAAATGGGGCCCCAGGAACAGCTGGAGGGGGTCTGGGGGCACTTGGGGGGTCCTGGGGGTCTGGGGAGGGGTCTGGGGGCGATTTAGGGGGTCACGGGGGGTCTCAGGTGGATTGGAGGCTGGGGACAGGTGACACGAGAATTTGGGGAGGGGTCTCGGGGGTCACACTGGGATATTTTGGGGTGGGTCTCACTGGTATTTTTGGGGAGGGGTCTCACTGGTATTTTTGGGGGGTCTCACTGGTATTTTTTGGGGGGGGTCTCACTGGTATTTTTGGGGGGGTCTCACTGGTATTTTTGGGGAGGGGTCTCAAGGTTGACACCAGAATTTGGGGAGGGGTCTCAGGGGTCACGCTGTGATATTTTGGGGAGGGGTCCCAGGGTGGCACTGTGATTTGGGGTCCTGAGGTGACACCATGATTTGGGGAGGGGTCTCACCGCTGCATTTTGGGGAGGGGTCTCAGGGGTGACCCTGCAATGTAAGGGGGTGGTCGGGGGTCTCACCGCAGTATTTTGGGGTGGGGTCTCAGGGGTCACACCATGATCTTTGGGGTGGGTCTCACTGTGACATTCTGGGGAGGGGTCTCACTGTGATATTTTGGGGAGGGGTCTCACCGCTGCATTTTGAGGAGGGGTCTCAGGGGTGACCCTGCAATGTAAGGGGGTGGTCGGGGGTCTCACCGCAGTATTTTGGGGAGGGGTCTCACCACTGCATTTTGGGGAGGGGTCCTGGGGTGACACCATGATTTGAGGAAGGGTCTCAGGGGTCTCACAGTGACATTTTGGGGAGGGGTCTCACTGTGATATTTTAGGGAGGGGTCCCAGGGTGACACCATGATTTGGGGAGGGGTCTCACTGCAATATTTTGGGGAGGGGTCTCACAGTGACATTTTGGGGAGGGTCTCACTGTGATATTTTGAGGAGGGGTCTCAGGGTGACACCATGATTTGGGGAGGGGTCTCACTGTGATATTCTGGGGAGGGGTCTCACTCTGATATTTTAGGGAGGGGTCCTGGGGTCACACCATGATTTTTGGGGTGGGTCTCACTGTGGTGTTTTGAGGAGGGGTCCCAGGGTGACACCATGATTTGGGGGAAGGGTCTCACCGCTGCATTTTGGGGAGGGGTCTCAGGGGTGACCCCACAATCCCGGGGCGTGTTTGGGGGTCTCACCGGCTGCATTTTGGGAGATCTCTTC
>JAJEOU010002721.1:0-25222 GCA_021534815.1 Acrocephalus arundinaceus
CTCTGGGTGGGCTCCGCTCCATGGGTCACCCCCTGGTGTGACCAGAGCCTGTCCCCTGCACACGGGGACATCCCAGAGCATCCCAGTGTAGAGTCGAGGAACTGGGGACCCCTGGTGCACTGGGTGTGACCCAATGGGGGTCCCCGTTAGAACAGTCTGACAGGACCCCCTTGTCCCACAGACCGGCTGGTGCTGCAGGTGCCGGCGCAGGATCTCCTGGAGGGGGACACGGTGACACTGCGCTGCCGGGCCATGCAGGACATGCCGGTCACCATGGTGCGATTCTACCATGGGGACAAGGAGGTGATGATGTCCCTCCGTGGGACCGAGCTGTCCCTGTCCCCTCTGCAGCTGCACCACAGCGGTGACTACTGGTGCAGGGTCTGGGTGAACTCTGAGCAATCACCGTGGGCCAGGTCAGCGCGGACAACACTGACAGTGCATGGTGAGCACCCCACAGCCGCCACCCCGACACCCCCACAGCCCCTCCCCAGGGACTCGGGGTCACAAATCCCCCTCCCCTCTCCTTCCTTGAGCTCTTCACGGTGCCAGTGCTGGAGGGTTCCCCCGAGCCCATTGAGGGATCCCCCTCAATCTCAGCTGCCTCAGCACCCCCAGCCCCCTAAGGCCCCCAGCCCCCCTCCTGCACCTCTTCTACCGGGACGGGCACTTGGTGGGGGGCCTGCAGGGGTCCCCACAGCTCCTGGTGCCCGCCGTGGGGGTCTCCCACTCGGGGAATTACAGCTGCCAGGTGCGCTCCCAGGGCAGGGCCGTGCAGAAGAGCAGCGCCCGGCTCTGCGTCACGGTGTGCAGTGAGTGCGGGGATGGGCATGGGGAGCCCCCACAGCCTCCTCGGATCCCCTGGTTGGAGACACTCAGCCTTGCCTGGGGACCCTCATTCCTCCCTGACACCATTCCCGGGTCCCCCAGCCCTGACTCGTTGCCCCCAGCTCTCCCCGACTCCTTTCTCTCCTGGTCGCTGCCGCCATCTCTCCCTGCGTTCCTGGATCCCACCCTGTGTCCCCCCATCCTTTGCTGGATCCCATCCCGGGATCCCCAGCCCTTCCTGGGGACCCCCAGCCCTCCCCGACACCATTCCCGGGTCTTCCCATCCCCCTCCCAGGTCCCTCCTGTGTCCCCCATCTTTCCCTGCGTCACGGTGCGCAGTGAGTGCAGGGATGGGCACGGGGAGCCCCCACAGCCTCCCCGGGTCTCACAGCCCTGCCTGGGAGCCCCCATTACTGCCTGCATCCTCCATCCCTGTGGCGGGACCCACATCCTTTCCTGGGTTCCTCACCAGGTCCCCAGACCTTCGTGGGTACCCCCATTTTTCATTTAATTTTTTTCCACTTCCCCCCCATCACTGCTCCCATCCTGCTTCATGTCCCCCTACCCCTCACTGGGTCTCATCCCTCCCTGGCTCCACCCCACCCCTTCCTGGGTCCCCCCAAAGTCCGCAGGTCCCGCCATCCCCTCCCTGCATCCCCACCTTTTTCCTGGGGCCCACCTCCATCCCTCTCCAGTGTCCCATTCCTGAACCTCCCATCCTTCTTTGGGGTTCCTTTTCAGGCCCCTTCCCATCACGTTGATGCCTCGTCCACCTCACTGGGGTCCCCTGCCCCCCATTGATTTTCCCCGTGTCCCTCACTGTCCCCTGGTGTCCCTTCCTCCTGCACGGGTCCCGGTCTCAGGAGTCTCCGTGTGGGCACAGCCCCTGGGGGACAGGTGGCACTGGGGGACCGCCTGGTGCTGAGCTGTGCAGTGGCTGCAGGGACAGGTCCCCTGTCCTTCACCTGGCACCGGGGGGATCAGGGGCACCTCTCGGCACTGGCCCTCGCCTGGAGCTGCAGCACTTGGGGACAATGACAGCGGCCACTATCACTGCCGGTTTAGCGATGGTGACAGCGTGGCCGAGAGTGTCCCCCTTAATGTCACCGTCCTGGGTGACCTGGACCATCAGGCTGGGCTTGACCACATCCACTCGACCTCCAAACCACCTCGCCTGTGCCAGCCCTGTCTGTTCCCCACAGTGCCCGTGGCCAATGCCACCATCAGCCCCAGTCCCCCGGCACACCAGGTGCACACAGGTGACCCCGTGACCCTGCGCTGCTTGGTGCAGGTGGGTTCAGCCCCTGTCACCTTCACCTGGCTGCACAATGGGCAGGAGGTGGCCCGGGGTCCTGTCCTGGAGCTTGGGAACGGCGATGTGGGACATCGGGCACCTACCAGTGCGTGCCACCAACCAGCTGGACAGGATGGCACCGCATGTTCCGGCACTCAGCCCTGAGCTGGCCCTGGAGGTGACACCGAAGGGACACTGGAACAGAGGTGGGGTCACACAGAGTCAGTGGGATGGCAGGACCCCCAGAGTGACAGGTGACCCTGATGTGTCTCTTGTGTCCCCAGCAGTGGCCGCATGGGTCAGTGGGGCGCTCCTGTTCCTGGTCCTGCTCGTGGGTGTAGCTGTGGCTGGCACTGGTGGAACAACACGGGTGGGTGACAAACAGGGACAACAGGAGCCCTGCGGAGGTGGGAGGCCACCTGGAATATTGGGGTGATGGGCAGTACCCACAGCCTCTACTTGGGCACTGATCAGTGCTCAGGACCTTGCTGATGGTCCTCAAGGATTTGGGGTGGTGTTGGAGGGTCTTGCAGGGATGCTGGGGGTTCTTTTGGTTATCCTTCAGGAATTTGGAGGCTCTCCCTCCCTGCCAGGTTTGGGCTTCTGGGCGCTCAGGGTGTCCAGAGCACTGGAGCGGTTCAGGGTTTTTTGGGGGCATCAGGGATACTGGGGTCACCTGGAGGGAATTCAGGGTCTGGTGGTGATTCAGGACTTCCATGGGTGGATGGGGGCCCCTGGGACTCCAAAGTCACCCCTCCAGTTTTCCTTTGCAGCTGCCAGGAAGCACCAGGAAAGGTGAGGGCAGCCTCCAGCCATGATACACCTTTCACCCAAACCCCCCAGGACCTCCCATTCCCTTTAACTCATCCCTTATTCCCACAGGGCCTCCCCAGATCCCCTGGCAGCCCCCGGGGAGATCCTCAGGCAACCTACATGGAGCTGGGGGGCCACACGGCAACCGTGGGAATCCAGCGACATCTATGACAATCTCCAACAGAAGCTGTGACACTCTGGGAAGCGGGAGGCACTGGGTGACACTGCGGCTGCTCCCTCCATGGCTCCTGTGCTTGCCCATCCTCCCAAGGGAGGTGGTGATGAGTCAGGGGAGGCTACACAGGGCACCCTGTGCTCCCCATTTCCTCTCCCAGTCATCCCAGGGGCTCCCCCATCCCCTTCCCAGTACCTGAAGGGGGTCCTCAATCCCCATCCAAGTGCCCCAGGTACCCTCAGTGACTTCCCCATTCTCTCCCCACAGTGCTTGCAGCACATCCAGGGGTCCCCATTCCCCATTCCCCATTCCCCCCCATTCCCATTCCCATCCCATTCCTTCTCCCATTCCCCTGTTCTGTCCTGTATTAAAAGGGGCAGTTGGGGAGCATTCTTTCTGATCAATTTCTTGGATGAAAATGAAGCACAAAAGTGGCAATATTGTATCTGAGAACTGTTTATTGATAAAGGAGCCTAAGTGTTCTTATCGAAGGGGAATTAGAAGAGAGGGTAGAGAGGGGAGAAGAGGGACAGAGAGAGAAACAGAAGACAAGGACAGCGTTACCACAAGAACATTGAGCACTCTGTTGGCATCAGCTCAGAAGATGGAGTGTGCGTGCGACGAGCCTTCGTGGCTTTTGTGAGTGGCTGGGCATGATTTCCAAGCAGCAGCACCTGTGTGTCTCTGGCATTGGTGAACACTGGCTGCAGGCTGGCTGTGGGCTGGTTGAAGCACTGGTGGCTTTGGGCTGGCTGCCATTGACTGGTACTGAGGTGTTCTGGTGCAGCAGGCTCGTTGCTGCAGGCAATATGGGAAACACAGCAGAGGCAGCTGGTGCATGCAGGCAGCCTCCGCTCTGCTGGGGAAGGTGGGAGAGCACGAGGTCGTGGCTGGGACGGCAGGCAATGGGGGAAATCCTGATGGCAGCAGACGAGGGCGGGTGCAGGCAGCATCTGCTCCATTGGGGACAGTGGAGCACCAGGCTGGGGAAGCAGTGCAGCACCAGGTTGTCGCAGGAATGAGCTGCCTTGTGGAAGAAATGAAGCAGGGAAGAATGGGTGCAGACAGGGAAGAGGGACAACAGAGAGGAACAGGCAAGGGTGGGAGGAGAGCAAAGCTGACTGTCTGAATGAGCCCCTGATCCCTCCAAGAAACTCAATGAAAAATGGTTCCTGTTATGTGACAGTTAACTGCTTTTATTTGCTACTGCTCCTCCCACAGCCCAATTTCCTGACCACTTTTTAACAGGAATTTTTTGCAGATATTTTTCCTGGGCATCCAGGCATCTGTCCCACCAACCAGTGGCCGATAGCTCACAGCTCGCTCATGGAAGCCTTCTCTCCCCTGATTGGCTGTTACATGATGCCTCTCCAGGACAGGGTTCCCAGCACATGTACAATCCCTGGAGTAATTTTTCACCGCATCTATACGATATGTTGAGACATAAATCAGATTGGTTCCTCTCAACCCCCATGCTCCAGTGGCTCTGCAATCCCCCTCCCAGTGCTCCCAATCCATCAGGTGGCTTACCATTGCCCATTCAAGTTCCAAGGTGGCACAGGACCTGGTTTCCTGTTCCTGGGACAAAAATGCAGCTTTTATTGGTTAAACTGGCAGAAATGGAATTTCTTTGTTCTGCTCTGCCAGGCTTTAGGAGCTGGATTGTCCAATATTGGGCTGCTGATATGTCTTGGTTTGAAAGACAGGTGTCTGCCAAGGAAGGTGGGAACCTCCCTTGGAATGGAAAATATAACCGCCTTCCCTCCGAATTATTATAACTTTGAAATTGAGGGGCTTTCAGGAAAAGATATGGGAACAGGAATAACAGTTCTTTACCAGTATATATTGTAAAAAAACAAGATAATGGAAGTTGACTTTTCCTGGGTATTATATGAATTGACATTACATTTTTGATTATATTGTTGAATAAATATTGTGATGTTGCTAGTGTTGGGATAGTGATATGTGTTGTGGAGTGGTTGATGTTCTTCCAGTGGCCCAGTTACAAGGTTGGTTTTTGCAGGGATGGTTTTGTGTGTTGCAGTTTGGGTTTTGTGGGTTTATACTGGATGGACTGTTGCTGGCCAGGCCTTTGAGACATGACCTTAAAAGGAGCAGAACTTCATCCAAGGATGGCCTTGAGGACCACAGTGACAAAACTGTGTTGGCGATGAGGAGAGTGACAGGGTCTCAGACTGTGTAAAATCAAAATCAATATGCATCAAGCTGATGCAGCACCAGGGACATAAAAGTCAAAGCCACCATTTTGTGGACAAGCCTTTTGATTTGTGAATTTTTTTATTGATCTCAATAAAACTTATATAGTTCATTCCCATTTGAGGTCTGAGTTGTTAATAACATATATATATATATATATATGGATAACAATGCAAACAAGAAACAACAATGGCAGCGACCAACACAAACAGAAACTCAACAACGGATACAGGCACCTTCTCTTCTGGTGCAGTTCTGGGCACAGCTGACAGGGGCGCTGGTGACTCCCAGAGGGGCAGGGCAGGTGAAATGATTCCCCCACAGCCGCAGGGGGCGCTGTGGCGCCAGCTCAGCGCTCTCTCGCGCACACTCTCTATCTCTCTCTCTCTCTCTATGGTAATGGCAGGCACAGCCGGCACAAAGGATGGAGAAGCAGCTTCCTTTAAAACTCACGGTGGGAAATTTGTCCCAGTTTTACACCAGATAGTGAAATGTGCTGTAGCAGGAACCTCAGAAGCAGCAAGCTGGAATGGCAGAGGTGAGCAGAACCCAGAGTGGCAAAACATAAACGAACAGAAACTCCACAGCTCTAGCAAGACCCATGGCATGTCCCAGCAGGCATGCGGTGCTGGATTCCAGTGTAACAACAAAAAACAGAGCTAAGGAAGAAAAATGGCAGGGCTGGGCAGTGGCAGCCTGGCTTCCAAACCCAGCAAGGTGAAACTCCATCAGAAGAGGAGGGGCTCAGGGTCCCAGGTTTTCCCCTGAGGTGCCTGAGGAGTTGGTGAGGGTTCTTTCTAGTCAAAGTGGATGATAATATGGTTGCTGTTGGATGGCTGCTCTTCTGAGCAAAGGCTCACCCACAGTAAAGAAGGAGCAGTACAGGGCTGGATTCTGGCGGTGGCAGTGAATTCTCCCTGTGGTAAGCAGTCCGACTGTGCCTTCTGATCCCCAGATGGAGACAGAGCTGGCAGCTGAGCCCAGCCCCCAAACCCAAGCAAAAATCTTGCTGTATCTCTGCACTTCCTAAGAGAAAATCCCCACGGGCTAAGAGGTTACAGCCAGCTGCACCCCTTCCTCCACCTTGGCCACTTCTTTAGTCTCTCTTAGGAATGGTCATTATTCTCTCTTAGCAACAACTCGAAAAAAATTCCTAGAGAGAAAGAAAAAAAGAGGAAAAATCCTAACCCCCAACACACCAAAAACCAGGGGCTGCTGCCTCTTCCACACTCAGTGGAGACACAGAAGGCATATATCCTGAAGGGCTGAGACAAGAACCATTTCCTGACACAGCAACAAGAGAAAAAAACCAACAGCAACAGCAACAAGATCCAAGAGGCCACCAAAGGAACACTTTTCAGGGAAATCTCCCAACAGGGAAGAAATCCCAGATTCTTGCCCCCAGCATCTGCAAGACACATCTGTAGAGAACCCTTCTGGCCCTTCCCCCACAGCACTGGAAAAACTGCAGTTTTTACAAGAGAAATGGATGATTTGTCCCCAGTTTCATGCCACAGGGCTAACATCATGTGAATTGGGGTTGGCTGAAGCACTTGATGGCTGCCCCCACTCACTCCTGATCCCCACTATATCCCCTGAGGTTTCTGTCCTGCAGACTTGGGACACTTTGGATTTCTTGGGCTTTGAAAGAAAACTTGTTCCGGACATTTGTTCCATTCCATTCTTGCTGGTCCCCTGCAGGATCTGAGCCGGCAAGAGCAGCTTGGGAATGGAGCCCTAGGCAGGCAGGAAGGAGCTCCCCAACTGCTCCTCCTTGAAGCCAGTGGCCATGCAAGTGTGGGGCCCAGCCATGGCCCAGCCCCAGGGCACAGGGATGGGCATTGGCCAGCCCTGCTCTGGCCAGCCCCAGCTGGCAGCCAGTACCTGAGCCAGGTCCCCCTTCCCCACCCACCCCCTGGGCTTTTATTCTGGCAGCTTTGGAGCTGCTGCAAAGGTGAGAATTGTGTGGGGGAAGAAGGCGTGCCTGTGGTTTGCTCAGCCCTGCCAGAAGCACAGAAGGCAATGGGAGCCCAAGCAGTGGCTCTGTAGGGGCCTTGGATGGTTTTCAGAGCAGGGCTGGCTGGAAACCCCCCCTGCAGGGGCAGCTGTGAGGGAAGCAGTGCGGAAATGCAGCAATTGATCATTTGGTCCCTCTCTGCTGAAAGGGCTGAGAGAGCCCCACAAGTGCTGCAAAGACAACAACAACCTGCAAAACAACCTGACCGGGACCCTTCTCCTTCCTGAGACAAACAGACAAAGCTGAGCAACAAGAAACCAAAAAATTTTCCCAGTTTAATCAAAAAAAGTGGCACTGTGGGTTCAATAAAAGGGAAAAGGTTTGTGTGACCCCCTGGTACAGAGAGGTGGATTGAGCAGCCCCGTGGGGTGCTGTGAAGAGGAAAAATGTCTATCAAAGTTGTATCGCTGGTGTCCACATCTGTCAGTGTCCACCACTGTCACAGCACATTCTCGTAGATGTCACGGGGGTCCTGCTGTCCCTTGTGGAATTCTGGCAGGTCCGTGTTGCTCACTTGTGGATCCCGAGGTGGGGCAGGGCTGGGGACACGCAGGGGGGGCGCTGAGAGTGACACCGGTTGTGGGGACCTCAGTGGAACGTGACACTCACTGGGGGGTGACGTGTCCCTGTCCCCCTCTGTACTCACCCCTTGCCTGCTCGGTGCCTACAATGTGGGGGTCCAGCACCTCCCCCTCCTCCGCGTGGGTCCTGTGGGGATAGGGAGGATCTGAGGGGTGTCTGGGGAAGGGGGGAAAGGGGAGTCCAGGCCAGAGCCCCCCACTCACCTGTCCTTGGCCTTCCTGGCATCTGCAAGGAAAATGGGAGTGGGTGACGGTGGGGAACTCAGGACTTGTGAAACCCTCAGAACCTCTGCACCACCACAATGCCCCCAATCCCCTGTGTCCCCAACCCCCTCAGCCCCAAAACCCCAAGCCCAGAAAGGTGGGGCAACCCCAAACTCCCCCAAAACCCCACCAGAAAGATCCTCAAAGACCCCTGCACGGCCCTCCAAGAGCTCCTCAAACCCTCCAGGACCTCCCAGTGGCACCCCACTCTTCCTCAAAGCCCACCCAGGAATGCCCCCGGAGCCCAACCAAGACCCTTCAAATTCTACCCAGATCACCCAGGACCCCCAGCCGAGGTCACTGTGGGCTCAGTTTCCCCCAGTTCTGGGGCCCTGGGTGCTGCCCCATATCTGCCCCCACTCTGGGGGCTTCCCCTCACTCCAGGACCCCCATCCCCCCCATTGTCACCCACCCCTGCCGTGCCAGCAGTGACAGCCCACAATGACTGCCAGGAGCAGGAGCAGGAACAGGAGGGTCCTGCCGACACTCACAGCCACTGCTGGGGACAGAGGGGGACACATCAGGGTCACCCTGAACCCTGGGGGTCCTGGACACCCCAGGGACCCCGTGTGACCTCACCTGTGATCCAGGGTGAGCCAGGGGTCACCTCCAGGGCCAGCTCAGGGCTGAGTGCCCGGAACACGCGGTGCCCGTCCTGTCCCAGCTGGTTGGTGGCCACGCACTGGTAGGTGCCCGAATGTCCCACATCGACGTCCCCAAGATCCAGGACGGGACCCTGGGCCACCTCCTGCCCATTGTGCAGCCAGGTGAAGGTGACAGGGGCTGAGCCCACCTGCACCGAGCAGTGCAGGGTCACGGGGTCACCTGTGTGCACCTGGTGTGCGGGGGACTGGAGGTGATGGTGGCATTGGCCACAGGCACTGTGGGGACACAGAAAGGGCTGAGGCCAGCAGGAGGGGCTGGCACCAGGCATGGTGGGATGAGGGAGTCTTCATGGTGGCACCTGGAGACAGAGGGTCTCCTTCATCCAGGACAGTGACCCCATGGTGGTGGGGCCATCATGTGCTGTGGGATGAGGGCATGGGATGGATGAGGGGTGAGGGATGAGGATGGGATGAGGGTGAGGTGAGGGTGGGATGAGGGCTGCTGTGTCCAAGGGTGGTGATGGCCGTCACCTCGTGGGGGGAGTGGAATGGCGTGGGTGGGATGTGCTGGGTCTGATGAGGCAAATCAACGGGGGCATCACCTCAGTCCCAAGGGTCTCACTGCCCTGGGAGGGTCACGCTCAGGAGGGTGAATGTGACCTGATGGGGAGTGGGGCATGTGACAGCTGGCATTAGGGATGCATTGGCCTGGATGTCCTGGGTGGGGATACCTGGAGCCAGACGGTTCCAGTGACCCTGGGCTGTGACACCCAGTGGTGGGGGCTGTGACCTGGGGTAGGCTGGGGATACTGTGGGTGGGTTGAGGTGGAATGGGAATGTGTGGAACTGGGGATACTGTGGGTGGGATCACCCTCAGCCCAAGGGTGCTGCTCGCCCAGGACAGTGACGTTCAATGTGGGGCTCTAGGCCATGCTGTACCCGTCAATTGCCTGGCAATGATAGCGGCCGCTGTCTTCGACCCCAGCATGCTGCAGTTCCAGGTGGGGACCCGTGCTCAGTGGTGTGGCTGAGCCCTCCCGGTGCCAGGAGAAGGACAGGGGAGCTGTCCCTGTGTCCGCCGCACAGCCCAGAACCAGGCGGTCACCCAGTGCCACCTGTCCCTCAGGGGGCTGCACCCACAGGGACACCACCGAGAGTGGGACAGCTGCAGAGGACAGAGGAGGGACTTGGGAAGAGTGGGGGACACCAGGGAGCTGTGAAGGACTCAGGGACAGAGAGGATCAGAGAGAGGTGGGGGGATCTCAGTGAGGAAGAAGGGGGCCCAGAGATGGGGAATGGGCTTGGAAAGAGCTGGAAGGGACCCCAGGGAAAGGTGGGAGATTCAGCCAGGGGACACAGGGAGAGGTTGAATGGAACCACAGGGAAGGTTTGGGGGATGCAGACAGGGCTGGTGGGACCTGTGGACAAGGGAGGGACTTCAGAGAGGGAGAGGTGTAGCTAAGGAGGGGTGAGGGGACCTGGTGAAGGATGAAGGCACCAGGGAAGGTGATGGGAAGAGCCAGGGAGAGACCTGGGAAGGCAGGGCAGCAGGCAGAGGGTTGAGCAAGGATGGGAGAGCTGGGGGCTCCCTGTGCCCATCCCCGTACTCACTGCGCACCGTGACGTGGAGCCGGTGCTGTTCTTCTGCACGGCCCCGCCCTGGGAGCGCACCTGGCAGCTGTAATTCCCCGAGTGGGAGACCCCCACAGCGGGCAACAGGAGCTGCGGGGACCCCTGCGGGCCCCCCACCAAGTGCCCGTCCCGGTAGAAGAGGTGCAGGAGGGGGGCTGGGGGCCGCAGGGAGCTGGGGGTGCTGAGGCAGCTGAGATTGAGGGGGGACCCCTCAGTGAGCTCGGGAGGACCCTCCAGCACCGGCACTGAGAAGAGCTCTGGGAAGGAGAGGGAAGAGGCATTTTTGAGTCCCTGGGGAGGGGCTGTGGGGTTGTCGGGGTTGGGGCTGTGGGGTGCTCACCATGCACTGTCACTGTCACTGACGACGACTCCTGCCACCCCCGTGATACGCCGTATTTCACCCAGCCCCTGCAGCGGTAGCTGCCGCTGTGGTGCAGCTGCAGAGGAGACAGGGACAGCTCGGTCCCATGGAGAGACCTCCTCACCTCTTTGTCCCCACGGTAGAATTGCACGTCAGTGACCGACATGTCCCGCCAGCGCCGGCAGCGCAATGTCACTGTGTCCCCTCCAGCAGTGGCTGTGCCGGCACCTGCAGCACTAAGGGGTCTGTGAAGCAAGGGGGTCCTGTCACACTGGGGGGTCCCAATTAAACAGGGACCCCCCACTGGGTCACACGCAGCACGTCCGGGATCTCCAATACCACAAAAAGGGTCCCTTCTACTGGGATTATCTCAGATGTCCCTGTGTGCAGGGACAGGCTCTGGTCACACCAGAGGGGGTGACCATGGAGTGGAGCCCACCCAGAACCCTCGGGGTCCAGCAGGTTCCAGGTTAGGGATACCTAAAGCCAAACTCACCATCTAAGACTCTCACCAGTGGGCTGCACCCACTGCAGGTCTGTCACACTTGTATTTGCCACTCTCAGTGACAATGAAGTGGTCAGGTCCCTCCTGCTCCTAGCGTTGCCCATCCTTGTACCAGGTGGTGGCACCGGTGGTCTCCGAGCCCTGACAGGTAAGTGTCACCTGGTCCCACAGCACCGCCAGTGTCCAGGGGGGCTCCACCAGGAGCTGGATGGTCTGGGCACCTGCGGGTGACAGGGAACACCAGCCTGCCAGGGCCACCATGGAGCTGGGGACAACAGGGTGGGGACATGGAATCTCTCGAGGACTCACCAGCGAGGCCGAGGGTCTGGGCTGGAAGGGAGAAGGGACAGAGTTGGAGGGGAGTGGCAGGGAAGAAACAGCAGCATCTGGGGAAATGGATGTGAGGGCTGTTTCCAAACTGTCCCCATGGGGACACTGGCTGGGAATGGAAATATTGAGGAGAGAGACACCTTGGCTACTCTGGGCTGAGTCAGCAACCTCATGTTCACACAGGTCACTTCCAAAAGCCATACTGCACCTGTCCCAACAACCACATCCCCATGGCCCTGATGATGTAATCCCATTCTAATGGCAACTGTCCCCATGCCCCATCTACATAGTACATGGCCCTTGTCCCTGTTTCCTGCAGCCCTGTTCCCCTGTCCCTGCGTTGGGGACCTCAGGGGACGCCACAGCCTCACTGTGCCCCCTCCACACCAGTCTCTGCCTCACCAGGGCCCATTCCCAGGGTGTCAGACCTGTGCCCAGGGCACTCACCCCACAGGAGCAGCAATGCCACTTTCCCGGCCATCCCCGTGTCCCCAGCCATGTGCACTGGCTGTCACTCGCTGCTGTGGCCACCGCTCCCCTGGGTGGCGGCTCTTGGATGCAGAGGAAGGAAGAAAGGTCACAGCTCGTCCCCACGTGTAGGTGGCCCTTGGTAGGGGCAGGGTGGGGGAGAGGTGGAGACACAGCAGGGGACAGGCTGGGGACATTCTGGGAGAGTCTGGGGGCTCAGTGGGGGATGGTGTTCCCAGGAGTGGGGGGGTCAGGGGCTGTGGAGAACCAAGGATGGGTGTCCAGGAGAATGGGGGTGCAGGGGAATTGGGGTCTCCATGCCTGGGGGATTCAGGGATTGGGGTCCTGGGGGAACATGGTCCCCAGGGATTTTGGGTGATGGGATGTGCGTCCCAGGTTGTGGGTGCAGGGGGAAGAAAGGGGACCCTGGGGAAGAGGGTTTGTGTGGGAAGAAGCAGCCCATGAGATGGGATGAAGGCAATGGTGGTCCTGGGCAGTGGGAGTGCTGGGATGGGGGTCCCAGGCAGGAGAGACCAAGGGAATGGGGGTCCCATGGTTGTGTTCCCAGGGCAATAGGGGTCCCAGGGATGGGCAGGGGCTGGGTGGGCACAGGGGTCACAGCTCCTTGCCTGGGTGCCTCAGATCTTGGGGTGACTCAGAGCCCAGCACAGCCCCCACAGTGTGCTCATGGCCAGGGGGCACCCCAGGCTTGAGGCTCTGGCTCTGTGCCCCACACACCCCGGGCTTTTTCCCGGCCCCCATTTCCTGGCTCAGCCATCCCAGGGAACACCTGAGCAGGAAACAGGTGGGGGGATCCCAGGGAAGGGGCCAAGGGGGATGGGGGTGCAGGCAGTGGTTGGGGGGGCTGTGGGGGATGAAAGATTTTCACTTTCTCTTTCCTGCAGCAGAAGGAGGAGGCCGTTGATGCTGAGCCAAGGACGTGGGTTCTGTCCTGGGGGGCACATCCAGAGGGGTCCTGCCCTGAGGGAAAAGGGCTCCTCTGCTGTGGGGACACCTGGGTCTTATCCCAGGGTCTTTTCCCAGGGGTTCCTCATTCTGGGGGTGCCACGTCCTTGCGGATTCCTGTCCCAGGGGTGGCACATCCTGGGCACCTCTGTCCTGGGGGTCCCTGAGCATTCCCGCAGTCCCCAGTAGGGCCCTGTAACTTCTGGAGTGCTAAAACTTAAGCGGGCACCTGATTCATCCTTGCCCTTACTTTTGTAAATGCCAGGCCAAATTTGGTTGAATTCCCTGATGTCCAATTGCTTGAGACAAAATTATACATCCAGGAAATAAAGGAAAAATTCTTGTCCCACACCATATTTTCCCCAATAAAAATTAAACTCATCAAAAATTAAACTGGCAATGTAATAAATGGTCTGGTTAATAGAATCCTTTTAATTGTTGCTCTCCCATCAAGTCACTCATAATAAAAACACAAACAAATCACAGAGAAATGAGACTTTTTGATTCCCCTCAGGATCCCATCGGTGCATCCGACAGCAGCGTTTGCTGGTGGATCACACAGTGTGTGGAATCTCCCTGAGTGTCCAACAGCTCCATGGGATTGTTCACTGCCTGCTGGGCAGCACCCCAGCCCATAGGGAAGGCTTTGCTTGGGCCATATTCAGGAACTCTTCCCATTTCTCTCATTCCCACCCTGAAACTTGATTTACTTCCCATGGCTCCTGTTCCCAAAAAGGGAGAAACTCTGTCCATCTTTGCAACAGCGCACAGGAATCCGTGGAAATGCCCGTGTGTCCCTCAGGGTCTGCTTCCCTGGGAAATGCACTCCACCCTGCCCTCAATTCCCCTGCCTGGGCACTCCCTGCTCCTGCTGGGACACCCCTGTTCCCCAGATCCACCTGGGCAGCCCCTGCTCAATATTGCCACACTATCCCCTCTCTTCTGGTGTCCACATGCAGAACCCAAACATTCTTTCTGGGAGGTTCCAAAGGGCTGCAGGTTTTGTTGAAGAAGGAGGGTCCTGGCCAGGTTGTTGAGCAGATGGTGTGGGATTTGCAGCACTTGTGGGGCTCTCTCAGCCTCTTGGGCAGACAGGGACCAAATGATCAATTGCTGCATTTCCGCACTGCTTCCCTCACAGCTGCCCCTGCAGGGGGGGTTTCCAGCCAGCCCTGCTCTGAAAACCATCCAAGGCCCCCACAGAGCCACTGCTTGGGCTCCCATTGCCTTCTGTGCTTCTTGCAGGGCTGAGCAAACCACAGGCACGCCTTCTTCCCCCACACAATTCTCACCTTTGCAGCAGCTCCAAAGCTGCCAGAATCAAAGCCCAGGGGTTGGGCGGGGGAGGGGGACCTGGCTGAGGTGCTGGCTGCCAGCTGGGGCTGGCCAGAGCAGGGCTGGCCAATGCCCATCCCTGTGCCCTGGGGCTGGGCCATGGCTGGGCCCCACACTTGCATGGCCACTGGCTTCAAGGAGGAGCACTTGGGGAGCTCCTTCCTGCCTGCCTAGGGCTCCATTCCCAAGCTGCTCTTGCTGGCTCAGATCCTGCAGGGGACCAGCAAGAATGGAGAAGTCTGGACCCCTCCTGGAGCTGCCATCCCCCAGGACAGGACCCCCTTGGCCAGCATGTGTCCCCCCCCGTGACAGGATCCCCCAGGACAGGACCCCCCTGGATGTGCCCCCCAGGACAGAACCCGCCCCCCCGTGTGACACTCAGCACAAACGGCCTCTTCCTTCTGCTGCAGGAGAGAGAAAGTGTTGGGGGGGCACAGCCGGGCACCCCCATCCCCCACAGCCTCCCACCCCTCCCTGCAGACCCCTCACCCCTGCTTCCCCCACCCTGGGGTTCCCCCAACCCGTTCCCTTCTCAGGTGCTCCCCAGGATAATCAAGGCATGAACTGAGGGGTTGTGAAACTGAGGGATAAAAGTAAGGAAGTGGAAATGAAGAGAGGAAAATGTTATTGGTGGGTGGGGGGAAAAAAAGCCAGAGCCCCTTGGAATCTTCCATGCCTGATCACCAGGCCACCAGCACCTTGGGACCACTGTGTTGGGCCCTGGATCACCCCAAAATCTGAGTCACACCGCTTTGAAGGAGCTGTGACTCACGGGCCCACCCAGCCACTGCCCTTCCCTTGGAGCCCAATTTCCCTGGGAACCCAACCATGGCACCCCCATTCCTACTGTCACCCCTCTATGGGACCCCCATGCCAGGACTGCCATTCCCCAGCATCTCTATTGCCCAAGACCCCATTTCCAAGGAAACCTCTCCCATTCATTCCATCCCCTACAACCCCCTTCCCTAAGGTACTTTATTTTTCCAGGACCCCCCTTTCCCATGGGAGCCTCCATTTCCCTGGAACCCCATGTCTGGCACACTCATCCCATCCCCTAGATCCCTGGACCCGACGTTCCCCTGGGACTCCCTGCTCTGAGTGCCCCAGACATGGGGACCCCAATTCCCATTGCACCCCCATCCCCAGTGACTCCTCCTCCTCCTCAGGACCCCCATTCTCCAGGACCCCAGCCCTGGGACCCCCCATTCCCATGGAAACCCACTCCTGGTTCCCCAAACCCCTGAGCCCCCCACTCCTGAGAACCCCATGTCCCACCGTGTGCTACCCAGCCTTGTCCCCAGCCTGTCCCCACCCTGCCCACAGACTGTCCCCAGCTTGTGGCCACCCTGCCCCCACCAGGCGCCACCTACGTATGCAGATGAGAGCTGACCTCGCTTCCGTCCTCATTCTTCCGAAGAGCCACAACCTTGGGGACAGCAACTCCTGGCAGTGAGTGACAGCCGGCCTGGATGGCCGGGGACACAGGGACGGCCGGGAAGGTGGCACTGCTCCTTTGGGGTGAGTGCCCCGGGCACGGGCCTGACACCTCGGGGATGGGCCCTGGTGAGGCAGAGACTGGTGGGGAGGGGGCAGAGGGGGGCTGTGGGTTCCCCTGAGGTCCCCAACGCCAGCAGAGCCAGTGCATGAGGTGACCGGTGTTGTGGGGTGGCTGTGGGGACAGGAGAGGAGGGACAGGAACAGTGAACTGGGATGAGGGGACAGGAACAGTGGGAGAGAGATGTGGGGACCAGGATGTGGCAAAAGGACCCTTGGGGCTGGGGCAGCTGTGGGGACAGGACCAGGGGAAAAAGGATGCAGGGACAGGGACAAGGGCCATGTACCATGCGGATGAGGCATGGGGAGAGTTGCCATGGGAATGGGATCACAGGATCGGGGCCATGGGGATGTGGCCTTGGAGACAGGTGCCCTGAAGTTGGTGGAGGTGACCTGTGTAAACATGGGGTGTCCATAGTGTCCCCATGTCCTGCCTCAACCCAGGGTGACAAAGGTGTCCCTACACCACTGTTCCATTGGAGACAGTCTGGGGACAGACAGCACACATCATCCTCAGGTGCTGCTGTCCTGCCCTGCCAACCCCACCCAGCCCTGTCCCTTCTCCCTTCCAGCCCAGACCCTCGTCCTCAGTGGTGAGTCCTCAGGGGATGCCATGTCCCTGCCCTGCTGTCCCCAGCCCCATGGTGTCCCTGGCATGCTGGTGTCCCCTGTCACCCACAGGTGCCCAGACCACCCAGCTCCTGGTGGAGCCCTCCTGGAGGCCAGTGGTGTTGTGGGACCGGGTGACACTGGCCTGCCAGGGCTTGGGGACCGCCGGTACCACCAAATGGTACAAGGACGGGGTGCACTGGGGACAGGAGGGACACGACTACTTCACTGTCACTGAGAGTGGCACCTACAAGTGTGACAGACCCGGCACTGGGCTGAGCTCCCCTGTGAGAGTCCTAAATGGTGAGTGGGGGATGGGGATTGGTGCCCATACGAAGGTTCTGGGTGCGCTCCTGTCCGTGTGTGGCTTCACGTCCTTGTTGTGATGATGGCCCGATCCCCTGCACATGGGGACATCCCAGTGCATCCCACTGTGCCCCTGTGCACACCAGTTTGCTCCAGTGCACACCAGTGCATCCCAGAGTGATGGGAGTCCTGTGGTGCTGATGGTTGTCATGGGTTCCCCCTGCTGTCCCCGGGAGCCTCTGGTCTAATGGGGACTCTCCCAACTGGTCCCGAGTGTAATTGGGACCTTCCTGGACCTCTCTTGAGTCCCTGAGTGTGACAGACCCCCTTGTCCCACAGACCGGCTGGTGCTGCAGGTGCCAGCAGAGACACTGCTGGAGGGGGACACGGTGACACTGCGCTGCCGGGGCTGGCAGAACAAGTCTGTGACCAGGGTGCGATTTTACCATCAGGAGAAGGAACTGGAACAGCCTTTCAGTGGGACCCAGCTGTCCCTGTCCCCACTGCAACTGAACCACAGTGGCCGCTACCGCTGCAGGGGCTGGGTGGGAACTGAGCAGTTGGAGTCAGCACCAGTGACAGTGACTGTGCACGGTGAGCACCCCCAGATGTGCCACCCCGATACCCTGACACCCCAACACCTCACACCTTGACAACCCCACAGCCCCTTCCCAGTCGACTCAGAGTCACAGTCCCCACCTCCCCTCTCCTTCCCAGAGCTCTTCACGGTGCCGGTGCTGGAGGGTCCCACCGAGCCCATCGAGGGTTGCTCCTTCAATCTCAGCTGCCTCAGCACCCCCAGCCCCCTGCGGCCCCCAGCCCCACTCCTGCACCTCTTCTACCAGGACGGGCTCTTGGTGGGGGGCCCTCAGGGGTCCCCTCAGCTCCTGGTGCCCACCGTGGGGGTCTCCCACTCGGGGAATTACAGCTGCCAGGTGCGCTCCCAGGGTGGGGCCGTGCAGAAGAGCAGCGCCCGGCTCCACGTCACGGTGCACATTGAGTGCGGGATTGGGCACAGGGAGCCCCCACATCCTTTCCAGCCCTCCCATACCTTCTCCACCCTCTGCATGCCGCCCTGCCTTCCCTGTTTTCTCCCTGGTTCCTCCCATCACCTTCTCTGCTGCCTGCATCCTTCACCAGGTCCCCTCACCCCTCCCTGGGTGCAGCTCCCCCTCTCTGAGGTCCCTCCATTGTCCACAGGTGCCACCATCCCTGTCTGGGTGCCCAAAACCTTCCCTGTGGTTCCCTTCAACCCTCTCCATACGTCCCCTGGCTGAATCTCCCACACTTCCCTGGGGTTTTTTCCAGCCCTTTCCAAGTCTCTTCCCCATCTCTGGGCCCTTTTCTTCCTCACGTGGATCCCCCCATCCCTCTCTGATCCTCCCCCTACCTGAGTCCATTACTGCTCCCTGGTGTCCCCCACTCCTCCCATGTCCCCAGTCCCTCCTGTGTCCCCCTGCAGGGTTCCTACTCTCAGAGGTGTCCCTGTGGGCGCAGGCCCCCAGAGGACAGGTGGCACTGGGTGACTGCCTGGTGCTGAGCTGTGTGGTGGCCATGGGGACAAGTGTGGGCCCTGTCCCACACTTGGCATTGGAGGGGCACAACCACACTACTGGGTACTGGCACCCACCTGGAGCTGTGACACGTTGGGCACAAGGACAGCAGCCACAACAGTGCTGGGACAGTGATAGGGACAGCGTGGCTGAGAGCCCCACATTGAACATCACTGTCCTGGGTGAGCAGCACCTTTGGCCTGAGGGTGATCCCACCCACAGCATCCCCAATTCCACACATTCCCATTCCACCTCACACCCCCCACACCATCCCCAGCCCACCCCAGGTCACAGCCCCACCACTGGGTGTCACAGCCCAGGGTCACTGGCACCCTCTGGCTCCAGGTATCCCCACCCAGGACATCCAGGCCATGCATCCCTAATGCCAGCTGTCACATGCCCCACTCCCCATCAGGTCACATTCACCCTCCGGAGCGTGACCCTCCCAGGGCAGTGAGACCCTTGGGATTGTGGTGATGCCCCCATTGATTTGCCTCATCAGACCCAGCACATCCCACCCACGCCATTCCACGCCCACCACGAGGTGACGGCCATCACCACCCTTGGACACAGCAGCCCTCATCCCACCCTCACCTCACCCTCATCCCATCCTCATCCCTCACCCTCATCCATCCCATGCCCTCATCCCACAGCACACGATGGCCCCACCACCATGGGGTCACTGTCCTGGGTGAAGGAGACCCTCTGTCTCCAGGTGCCACCATGCAAATCCCTCATCCCCCCATGCCTGGTGCCAGCTCTTCCTGCTGGCCTCAGCCCTGTCTCTGTCCCCACAGTGCCCGTGGCCAATGCCACCATCACCTCCAGTCCCCCGGCACACCAGGTGCACACAGGGGACCCGTGACCCTGCACTGCTCGGTGCAGGTGGGCTCAGCCACTGTCACCTTCACCTGGCTGCACAATGGCCAGGAGGTGGCCCAGGGTCCTGTCCTGGAGCTTGAGGACGTCGATGTGGGACATTCGGGCACCTACCAGTGCGTGGCCACCAACCAGCTCGGACAAGACGGGCACTGTGTGTTCCAGGCACCCAGCCCTGAGCTGGCCCTGGAGGTGAAACCACAGGGACACTGGAACAGAGGTATGGTCACAAAGGATCAGTGGGATTTGAGGATCCCCGGAATGACAGATGACCTTGACGTGTCACTTGTGTCCCCAGCAGTGGCCACAGGGGTTGGCGTGTCCCTCCTGTTCCTGGTCCTTCTCGTGGGTGTAGCTGTGAGCTGGCACCGGTGGAAAAACATGGGTGGGTGACAGTGGGGGCAAGAGGGGCCCTGGGGAGGTGGGAGGCCACCTGGAATGTGGGGGTGATGGGGCAGCACCCGCAGCCCCTGACTTGGGCAGTGCTGAGTGCTCTGAACCTTTTCTAAGGGTCCTCAAGGATTTGGGGTGGTGTTGGTGAGTCTTGCAGGGATGTTGGGGGTTTTCTCAGTGATCCTGGAAGAATTTGGAGAATCCCTCTCCCTGTGAGGAGAGGGCACTGGGTTTGTTCAGAGGTTCTGGGGGCATCAGGGATGCTCAGGGGTCCTGGGAGAAACTGAGGGTCCAGTGGGATTTCAGGATTCCTGAGGGGGCATTGAGGACCCCAGAGTTACCCCTCCCCTTTTTCCTTTGCAGCTGCCAGGAAGCACCAGGAAAGGTCAGTGGGGGACTCAAACCACACTTTCCCCTTTGACCCCAACCCCCAAGACCTCCCATTCCCCCCACACATCCCCTTGATTCCCGCAGGGCTCCCCCGGATCCCCCGGCCCCCCCAGAGGAGGGGGAGGTGCTGTACAGCCACGTCGTGAGCACCAAGCAGAGGGGGGGTGAGTACAGGCTGGGACACACACAGAGGGACACGTTACCCACGAGTGTCACACCCACCCAGATCCCACAGCCAGTGTCTCTCGCAGCGTCCCCCTGTGCCACCACACTCCAGGATCCCCAGGTGACCTACGCGGAGCTGCGGGGACCCCATGGGCAACTGCAGAAGCTCAGTGACATCTACGGGAATGTGCTGTGAAACTCAGGGCATAGGTTGTCACTGGTGGGCTCTTGGGGAACCGGAGGGCAGTGGGGTACTGCACCCAATGGCAGCCACACGTGTGTGTTCCCCCACTGCTCCCATGGGTTCCCAACATTCACGGGTAGGTGCACCCACGTGAGGGTCACACGTGAGGCTGCACAGGGCACCCAGAGCTCCACAGGCCCCCAGAACCCCCAAGGGCTTCCCAACCCCCTTTCCACTACCACCAGTGCCTCCCCATTCCACATCCAGGTGCTCCCAGCATCCTCAGAGACTTCCCCATTCCCTCCCCACAGTGCTCCCAGTACCCCCAGGGGATCCCTATTTCCCCTCCCAGTGCCTCTCCATTGCTCCCAGTAGATCCAGGTGCTTCCCATTCTGTCTCCCAGTACCCCTGTACTCCCAGTGGCTCTGCAATCCTCCTCTCAGCACTCCAAGTACACCCATGGCTCCTCATCTCTCATCCCAGTGCCAGGGGAACACAGGACTCATTTCCCTGTTATTGGCACCAAAATGCAGCTTTTTGTTTAAACTGGCAGAAATGGCATTTCTTTGTTTAGCTCTTCTGGCTTTAGGAATGGGATTCTCCAATTCTGGGCTGCCACTAAAAACCACGGGTTTCTGCCCCTTCCCCTGCCAGTGGAGGCACAGAAGGCAAAGATCCCAAAGGGCTGAGAGAAGAACAATTTCCTGCAAACAGCAACGAGAGAACAAAACCAACAGCAGCAGCAACAAGGTTCAGAATCCAAAGGGTCACAAAAGGAACGATTTCCAGGGAAAGCCCCTGAAAAGGAACAAACCCAGGACCCTTCCCAGGCACTTTCATCCACTAGAGAAACCTGGCAGGGCCCTGAACCTTCATTGCTCTGATGGCCAAAGCAGCCTTCAGGAGCCTCTGGGTTTCTCCTCCTTCCTGTCTCAAACCCCTCCTCTGCCATGTTCTCACATGCTGATGTCATCAAAGCCCTGTGGGTGATCCTCCACCATTTCAAGGGCAGTCGGAATCAGTCCATGGCACAGGGTGGGGCTGAGTTATCAGTCAGTTCCAGGAGCTCTGGACACCTCTGAGGGCAAGGTAAAATGTGCCGTGCCTTCTGCTGCCAAAGGGATGGCATCCTGCTTTAAAGGTGCCTGCCAAGGAAGGCTTGGATCTCCCCCTGAATGGAAAATGTGACCACCTTCCCTCCAAAGTAATAGAACTTTGAAATTATGGGGCTTCCAGACAAAGATATGGGAACAGGAATAACAGTTTTTTACTAGAATATAGATGTCAAGTCAAACACCGCCAGCAACAACCAGCAAACCCACAAACCCAGTCCCAGCCCTCTCCGGGCTGCAGGCCCTTCCCCTCCGGTGCAGTTCCGGGCACAGCCGGCAGGGGCGCTGGTGGCTCCCGGCCGGGCAGGGCGGGTGCGATGATTCCCCCGCGGCTGCAGGGGGCGCTGTGGCACCACCTCGGCTGTCTCTCTCCATGGTTAATGGAGACTCAGCCGGCGGGAGAGAGAGAGAAGCTTCCTTCCCTCACTGACGGGGCAGGGGGGCAGCCAGGAACGGTGCCACTGCGGATGGCAAAATGGGCTGCAGCAGGAACCCTTGGAGTTGCAGCTGGAACCGCAGGGGAAGGCACACCCTGGAATGGCAAAGGAAATGTAGCAAAAACTCCAAAGCTGTAGCCGGAGCTGTGGTGTTCAGAACAGGAACGGGACATGGGGTGTCGGGTTAAAGTGTAACAAAAAGCCCCAAGCAGCAGCAGAAAACAGCAGAGCTGGGCAGCGACAGCCGGGCTCCCGCAAACAGCTGCCACACGAAGCCAGGAGACGCCTTCTGGGAAGGGAGAGGGGCTCTGGGTCCTGGGTTCTCCTCTGAGGCATTTGAGTATATGGTGAG
Organism: Acrocephalus arundinaceus; assembly: GCA_021534815.1. Lineage (NCBI taxonomy): Eukaryota > Metazoa > Chordata > Aves > Passeriformes > Sylviidae > Acrocephalus > Acrocephalus arundinaceus. The sequence goes on from JAJEOU010002721.1 coordinate 22,327, forward strand.
AGTCTTTTCCAGTGGGATCGGGAGTCGAAAAGGTCCCAGTTCAAGGGCTGCTCTTATGAACAAAGCCTCCCTCATGGTAGGAGGAGCAGTGAAGGGTGGAACTCCACAGTGGCAGCCAATTGTCCCCAGAGCAACAGCAGCACTGTCCCACCTCTGGTGCCAGGAGCGAGAGAGAGAGAGGAGCCCAGCCCAGCCCCTCAGCCCCCACCCAAAATCTCACGGTGTGTCTGCCCTTCCCAAGAGAAGTTGTTCTTGCACCCTGAGCAGCCCCACAGCAGAAGGGTCCTGGGAGAGCCCAGGGCAGGGACTGAGCTGTGGAATTGCCTCTGTCTCCACAGCAGCTGTGTCAAAGCCCAACGATGCCCTTTGGGCTCCCTGAAATCCCCTCTCCTGAGAGAATAAGTGTCAAGGATTAATGGGGCAGACCCTGATATCATAGAAGAGAAATGTATGAAATCACAGAAATGGTCTGTGACATGACAGAGCAGGGTGGGACATCACAGAGTTTGTTGTGACATCACAATGCAGCTTACGACATCACATGATGGCTTGTGACATCACAGAGTGGTTTGGGACATCACAGGACAGCTGAGTATGACATCACACAGCAGTCATGATGTCACAGAGTGAGCAGTGGCATGACAGGGCAGTTGTGTGACATTATAGAGTGGACTGTGACATCACAGGAGGGCTTTGAGGTCACTGCATTGGTCACTCTGCCCCACTCCCCTCTCAACGCTCCCCCCCACAGAAGTTCCCCCTGTGCTGCTCGTGTGGAGCAGTGTCCCCTGTCCCCCTGGGTCCCCTCCTGCCCCCAGCACCACAGCCTCCCCCAGAGGATGTTCCACAAGATCAATCCCCACAGCCTGACATGGAGACGCGGGGCTGGGGCCATGGATGGGGGTGGGACAGGGGAACAGGGACCCCCCAGCAGCATTCCCGTCTCACCCCTGGGGGGAGCCTGGACCAGGGCTGCTTCCCCCAGATCTACAAAGGCACCAAACTGGACCAGGAGGAGGAGGACAGACCCCGCCAGCCCCCAGTGGTGCTCGAGGTCATGGACAGCAGTCACCACAAAGGGCTTGCAGGGGAGGGGCTGTCACAGCACGCCTTCCCCAGCTGTCCCATATCCCTGTCCAGTGACTCTCAGGCATCCACATCCCACATCTCCCACATCTCCATGTCCCACAGCCCCCACACACCCACAGCCCATGGATCCCATGCAGCCACACCCCACACCTCCCAATGCATCCACCTCCCTCAGCTCCCACGGATTCCTGGTGGTGCCCCCGGCTGGCACCAGCCCAGCCCAGTGTGTGGAGCCACACTCAGGGTCCTCATCCCTCTTCCCCCCACCCAGAAGAAGGAGAAAATCACCCCCAGGAATGTCTCTGCTAAGAAGGTGCTGCTGGCAGTGCTGAGATCGGCCACTGCCTGCCTGAGCTTGCAGAAGGAACAACCCCTTCCTTCCTTACTTCCTTCCTCCTTCCTTCCTTCCTTCCTGCCTGCCTGCCTGCCTTCCTGCCTTCCTGCCTTCCTCCCTCTCTCCCTCCCTGCCACACATGGGGTTTCTCAGCCATGGATGTCCTGGGGAATGGCAGTCCTTGGATGGGGGTCCCTGGAAGGGGAAAAAGAAGGAATGGGGGCCCCATGGTTGAGTTCCCGGGGGAATTGGGGTCCCAGGGATGGGCAGTGGCTGGGTGGGCCTGTGGGTCCCAGTTCCTTCCCTGGGTGCCTCAGATTTAGGGGTGACTCAGGGCCCAGTGCTGCCCCTGGAAGGCGCTCATGGTTTGCTGGGAGTCACCCCAGGTGAATTCCGAGGGGCTTTGGGTCTGTTTCCCCAAAATTCCCAGGGGCTTTTTCCTCTCTTCATTTCCATTTCCTTTCTTTTTTTCTTTCACATTCATACCCCCCCGGTTCAGTTCCCTGTTCAGCAATCCTGGGGAACTCCTGAGCAGGTACTGGGCTGAGGGGACCCTGGGAAGGGGAAAAGGGGGTGCTGGGGCTGTAGGGGAGGTGGGGTGGTTGGTGCCGGGGGGTGTCCAGCTGTGCCCGCCATCACTTTCACTTTCTCTCTCCTGCAGCAGAAGGAACAGGCCGTTTGTACCGAGTGTCACACGGGGATGGGCTCTGTCCTTGGGGGACACATCCAGGGGGGTCCTGTCCCTGTTCAGGGGTGTCCCTGTTCTGGGGGTGACACATCCTGGGGGTGGCACATCCCAGCCCGTGGTGCCCAGTCCTGGGAGAAGGGCAGGGAGGGCTCGGTCCATGAGCACTGTCATGGCCAACACAGACTCCACTTGGGAAAATGAATTGATCATTCCTCAGTTCAGAGCTGAAAAAGGAGAAGTGAAACACGTTTGAGAAATGCCTCCCCTCTTGGGAACTGCTCAAGCAGGGACTTCTCATGGGCTCACATGCCCCCTTTGGGAATCCCCTGCTCAGGTGGGGGCTCCTGCAGGGCTGCAGGGGGGGTTTCTGCTCCCTGGGGACTCCCATGGGCTGCTGGTGCCCCTCTGTCCTCCCTGCAGGGCTGCTCCTCTTGCAACCTCGAGCTCCTCTTGGCTGCTGCAATTCAATCTCTGCCTGTTGCAGTGTGTCATTTATGTTTAATTCCCTATGGTTTATTTCTTTACCCCCCTCCCCGGATGGTGGTTTAGCCTGGGTTATTGTTTTCCCTGATACCTACCCCTATTCCTGAATGTTCCCTGCCATCCTTCCTGGTGCCAGCCCTGTCCTGGACTGCCTCTTGAGGAATCACCTATTTCTCAGGGCTCCATGGTCTATTCATACAAATCTCATCACAGTTGCTTTCTAATGGTTTTATGTCTTGTTGTTGCGACCCACTTAAATAAGCTGAGTTCGTAGTGGTCTCAGAGTACAAAGGAGGCAAAGA
>JAJEOU010002721.1:25247-118276 GCA_021534815.1 Acrocephalus arundinaceus
TCCTGCGTTGGGGACCTCAGGGGACGCCACAGCCTCACTGTGCCCCCCCACACAGTCTCTGCCTCACCAGGGCCCATTCCCAGGGTGTCAGCCTGTGCCCAGGGCACTCACCCCACAGGAGCAGCAATGCCCACTTTCCCGCCACCCCTGTCCCCAGCCATGTGCACTGGCTGTCCTCGCTGGCTGTGGCCACCGCTCCCTGGGTGGCGGCTCTTCGGATGCGAGGAAGGAAGAAAGGTCACAGCTCGTCCCCACGTGTAGGTGGCCCTTGGTAGGGCAGGGTGGGGGAGAGGTGGAGACACAGCAGGGACAGGCTGGGGACATTCTGGGAGAGTCTGGGGCTCAGTGGGGATGGTGTTCCCAGGAGTGGGGATCAGGGGCTATGGGGAACCAAGGATGGGTGTCCAGGAGAATGGGTGCAGGGGAATTGGGTCTCCATGCCTGGGGGATTCAGGGTTGGGGTCCTGGGGGAAACATGTCCCCAGGGATTTGGGTGATGGGATGGCGTCCAGGTTGGTGGGTGCAGGGGGAAGAAAGGGGACCCTGGGGAAGAGGGGTTGTGTGGGAAGAAGCAGCCATGCAGATGGGATGAAGGCAATGGTGGTCCGGGCAGTGGGAGTGCTGGGATGGGGTCCCAGGCAGGAGAGACCAAGGGAATGGGGTGCCAGGTTGTGTTCCCAGGGCAATGGGGGTCCCAGGGATGGGCAGGGGCTGGGGGGCACAGGGGTCACAGCTCCTTGCCTGGGGCTCAGATTTTGGGGTGACTCAGAGCCAGCACAGCCCCCACAGGTGCTCAATGGCCAGGGGGCACCCCAGGTGAGGCTCTGGCTCTTGGCCCCACACCCCGGGGCTTTTCCCGGCCCCCATTTCCTGGCTCAGCCATCCCTTGGAACACCTGAGCAGGAAACAGGTGGGGGATCCAGGGAAGGGGCCAAGGGGGATGGGGGTGCAGGCAGTGGTTGGGGGGGCTGTGGGGGATGAAAGATTTTCACTTTCTCTTTCCTGCAGCAGAAGAGGAGGCCGTTGATGCTGAGCAAGGACGTGGGTTCTGTCCTGGGGGGCACATCCAGGGGGTCCTGCCTGAGGGAAAGGGCCCTCTGCTGGTGGGGAACCTGGGTCTTATCCAGGGTCTTTTCCCAGGGGTTCTCATTCTGGGGTGCCACGTCCTTGGGGATTCCTGTCCCAGGAGGTGGCACATCCTGGGGCACCTCTGTCCTGGGGGTCCTGAGCATTCCCCAGTCCCCGTAGGGCCCTGTAACTTCTGGAGTGCTAAAACTTAAGCGGGCACCTGATTCATCCTTGCCTTACTTTTGTAAATGCCAGGCAAATTTGGTTGAATTCCCTGATGTCCAATTGCTTGAGACAAAACTATACATCCAGGAAATAAAGGAAAATTCTGTCCCACACCATATTTCCCAATAAAAATTAAACTCATCAAAAATTAAACTGGCAATGTAATAAATGGTCTGGTAATAGAATCCTTTTAATTGTTGCTCTCCATCAAGTCACTCATAATAAAAACAAAACAAATCACAGAGAAATGAGACTTTTTGATTCCCCTCAGATCCATCGTGCATCCGACAGCCGCGTTTGCTGTGGATCCACAGTGTGTGGAATCTCCCTGAGTGGTCCAACAGCTCCATGGGATTGTTCCCTGCCTCTGGGCAGCACCCCGCCATAGGAAAGCGCTTGCGGGCCTATTCAGAACCTCCCATTTCTCTCATCCCACCCTGAAACTTGATTTACTTTCCCATGGCTCCTGTTCCCAAAAAGGGAGAAACTCTGTCCATCTTTGAACAGAGCACAGGAATCTGGGAAATGCCGTGTGTGCCTCAGGGTCTGCTTCCCTGAGAAATGCTCTCCACCCTGCCCTATATTCCCCTGCCTGGGCACTCCCTGCTCCTGCTGGGACACCCTTTCCCCAGATCCACCTGTGTAGCCCCTGCTCAATATGCCACACTTCCCTCTCTTCTGCTGTCCACATGCAAACCAAACATCTTTCTGGGAGGTTTCCAAGGGCTGCAGGTTTTGTTTGAAGAAGGAGGGTCCTGGCCAGGTTGTTGAGCAGATGTGGGGATTTGCAGCACTTGTGGGGCTCTCTCAGCCTTGGGCAACAGGGACCAAATGATCAATTGCTGCATTTCCGCAGTGCTTCCCTCACAGCTGCCCTGCAGGGGGTTTTCCAGCCAGCCCTGCTCTGAAACCATCCAAGGCCCCCACAGAGCCACTTGCTGGGCTCCCATTGCTTCTGTGCTTCTTGCAGGGGAGCAAACCACAGGCACGCCTCTTCGCACACAATTCTCACCTTTGCAGCAGCTCCAAAGCTGCCAGAATCAAAGCCAGGGGTTGGGCGGGGAGGGGGACCTGGCTGAGGTGCTGGCTGCCAGCTGGGGCTGGCCAGAGCAGGGCTGGCCAATGCCATCCCTGTGCCCTGGGGCTGGGCCATGGCTGGGCCCACCCTTGCATGGCCACTGGCTTCAAGGAGGAGCCTTGGGGAGCTCCTTCCTGCCTGCCTGGGGATCCATTCCCAAGCTGCTCTTGCGGCTCAGATCCTGCAGGGACCAGCAAGATGGAGAGTCTGGAGCCCTCCCGGAGCTGCCATCCCCCAGGACAGGACCCCTTGGCCAGCATGTTGTCCCCCCCCGTGACAAGATCCCCCAGAAGGACCCCCCTGGATGTTGCCCCCCAGGACAGAACCCCCCCCGTATTGTGACACTCACGACAAACGGCCTCTTCCTTCTGCGCAGGAGAGAGGTTTGGGGGGGCACAGCCGGGCACCCCATCCCCACAGCCTCCCACCCCTCCCTGCAGACCCCTCACCCTGTCCCCACCCTGGGTCCCCAACCCGTTCCCTTCCAGGTGGCTCCCCAGGATAATCAAGGCACGAACTGAGGGGTTGTGAAACTGAGGGATAAAAGAGGAAGTGGAAATGAGAGAGGAAAATGTTATTGGTGGGTGGGGGAAAAAAACCAGAGCCCCTTGGGGAATCTTCCCATGCCTGATCACCAGGCCACCAGCACCTTGGGTACCACTGTTGTGGGCCGGATCACCCAAATCTGAGTCACACCGCTTGAAGGAGCTGTGACTCACGGCCCACCCAGCACTGCCCTTCCCTTGAGCCCAATTTCCCTGGGAAACCCAACCATGGCACCCCCATTCCTACTGTCACCCCTCTATGGGACCCCCATGCCAGGACTGCCATTCCCAGCATCTCTATTGCCCCAAGACCCATTTCCAAGGAAACCTCTCCATTCATTCCATCCCCTACAACCCCCTTCCCTTAAGGTACTTTATTTTTTCCAGGACCCCTTTCCCAGGGAGCCTCCATTTCCTGGACCCCATTCTGGCACACTCATCCCATCCCCTAGATCCCTGGACCCGACGTTCCCCTGGGACTCCCTGCTCTGAGTGCCCCAGACATGGGGACCCCAATTCCCATTGCACCCCCATCCCCAGTGACTCTCCTCCTCCTCAGGACCCCCCATTCCCAGGACCCGCCCTGGGACACCCCATTCCATGGAAACCCACTCCTGGTTCCCCAAACCCCTGAGCCCCCACTCCTGAGAACCCCATGTCCCACCGTGTGCTACCCAGCCTTGTCCCCAGGCCTGTCCCCACCCTGCCACAGCTGTCCCCAGCTTGTGGCCACCCTGCCCCCACCAGGCCCACCTACGTATGCGATGAAGCTGACCTCGCTTCAGTCCTCATTCTTCGGAAGAGCCACAACCTGGGACAGAACTCCTGGCAGTGAGTGACAGCCGGCCTGGAATGGCCGGGGACACAGGGACGGCCGGAAGGTGGCACTGCTCCTTTGGGGTGAGTGCCCCCGGCACGGCCTGACACCTCGGGGATGGGCCCTGGTGAGGCAGAACTGGTGGGGAGGGGCAGAGGGGGGCTGTTGGGTTCCCTGAGGTCCCCAACGCAGCAGAGCCAGTGCATGAGGTGACCGGTGTTGTGGGGTGGCTGTGGGGACAGGAGAGGAGGGACAGGAACAGTGAAACTGGGATGAGGGGACAGGAACAGTGGGAGAGAGATGTGGGGACCAGGATGTGCAAAAGGACCCTTGGGGCTGGGGCAGCGTGTGGGACAGGACCAGGGGAAAAAAGGATGCAGGACAGGACAAGGGCCTGTACCCATGGCGGATGAGGCATGGGAGAGTTGCCATGGGAATGGGATCACAGATCGGGGCATGGGGATGTGGCCTTGGAGACAGGTGCCCTGAAGTTGGTGGAGGTGACCTGTGTAAACATGGGTGTCCATAGTGTCCCCATGTCCTGCCTCAACCCAGGGTGCAAAGTGTCCTACAACCACTGTTCCATTGGAGACAGTCTGGGGACAGCACACATCAATCCTCAGGTGCTGCTGTCCTGCCCTGCCAACCCCACCCAGCCCTGTCCCTTCTCCCTTCCAGCCCAGACCCTCGTCCTCCAGTGGTGAGTCCTCAGGGGATGCCATGTCCCTGCCCTGCTGTCCCAGCCCCATGGTGTCCCTGGCATGCTGGTGTCCCCTGTCACCCACAGGTGCCCAGACCACCCAGCTCCTGGTGGGGCCCTCCTGGAGGCCAGTGTGTTGTGGGACCGGGTGACACTGGCCTGCAGGGCTTGGGACCGCCGGTACCACCAAATGGTACAAGGACGGGTGCACGGGACAGGAGGGACACGACTACTTCACTGTCACTGAGAGTGGCACCTACAAAGTGTGACAGACCCGGCACTGGTTGAGCTCCCTGTGAGAGTCCTAAATGGTGAGGGGGGATGGGGATTGGTGCCCATACGAAGGTTCTGGGTGCGCTCCTGTCCGTGTGTGGCTTCACGTCCTTGTTGTGATGATGGCCCGATCCCCTGCACATGGGGACATCCCAGTGCATCCCACTGTGCCCTGTGCACACCAGTTTGCTCCAGTGCACACACAGTGCATCCCAGAGTGATGGGAGTCCTGTGGTGCTGATGTTGTCATGGGTTCCCCCCTGCTGTCCCGGGAGCTCTGGTCAATGGGGGCTCCCAACTGGGTCCGAGGTAATTGGGACCTTCCTGGACCTCTTGAGTCCTGAGTGTGACAGACCCCCTTGTCCCACAACCGGCTGGTGCTGCAGGTGCCAGCAGAGACACTGCTGGAGGGGGACACGGTGACACTGCGCTGCCGGGCTGGCAGAACAAGTCTGTGACCAGGGTGCGATTTTACCATCAGGAGAAGGAACTGGAACAGCCTTTCAGTGGGACCAGCTGTCCCTGTCCCCACTGCAACTGAACCACAGTGGCCGCTCCGCTGCAGGGGCTGGGTGGGAACTGAGCAGTGGAGTCAGCACCAGTGACAAGTGACTGTGCAGTGAGCACCCAAGGTGCCACCCCGAACCTGGCACCCCAACACCTCCACCTTGACACCCCACAGCCCTGCCCAGTCGACTCAGAGTCACAGTCCCCACCTCCCTCTCCTTTCCCAGAGCTCTTCACGGTGCGTGCTGGGAGGGCCCACCGAGCCCATCGAGGGTTGTCCTTCAATCTCAGCTGCCTCAGCACCCCCAGCCCCCTGTGGCCCCCAGCCCACTCCTGCACCTCTTCTACCAGACGGGCTCTTGGTGGGGGCCCTCAGGGGTCCCCTCAGCCTGGTGCCCACCGTGGGGGTTCCCATCGGGGAATTACAGCTGCCAGGTGCGCTCCCAGGTGGGGGCCGTGCAGAAGAGCAGCGCCCGGCTCCACGTCACGGTGCACATTGAGTGCGGGATTGGGCACAGGGAGCCCCACATCCCTTCCAGCCCTCCATACCTTCTCCACCCTCTGCATGCCGCCCTGCTCCTGTTTTCTCCCTGGTTCCTCCATCACCTTCTCTGCTGCCTGCATCCTTCACCAGGTCCCTCACCCCTCCCTGGGTGCAGCTCCCCCTCTCTGAGGTCCCTCCATTGTCCACAGTGCCACCATCCTGTCTGGGTGCCAAAACCTTCCTTGTGTTCCCTTCAACCCCTCCATACGTCCCCTGGCTGAATCTCCACACTTCCCTGGGTTTTTTCCAGCCCTTTCCAAGTCTCTCCCATCTCTGGCCCTTTTCTTCCTCACGTGGATCCCCCCATCCTCTCTGATCCTCCCCTACCTGAGTCCATTACTGCTCCCTGGTGTCCCCCACTCCTCCCATGTCCCCAGTCCCTCCTGTGTCCCCTGCAGGGTTCCTACTCTCAGAGGTGTCCCTGTGGGCGCAGGCCCCCAGAGGACAGGTGGCACTGGGTGACTGGCCTGGTGTGAGCTGTGGTGGCCATGGGGACAAAGTTGTGCCCTGTCCCACACTTGGCATTGGGAGGGCACAACCACACTACTGGGTACTGGGCACCCACTGGAGCTGTGACAGTTGGGCACAAGGACAAGCAGCCACAACAGTGCTGGGACAGTGATAGGGACAGCGTGGCTGAGAGCCCCACATTGAACATCACTGTCCTGGGTGAGCAGCACCTTTGGCCTGAGGGTGATCCCACCCACAGCATCCCCAATTCCACACATTCCCATTCCACCTCACACCCCCCACACCATCCCCAGCCACCCCAGGTCACAGCCCCACCCACTGGGTGTCACAGCCCAGGGTCACTGGCACCCTCTGGCTCCAGGTATCCCACCCAGGACATCCAGGCATGCATCCCTAATGCCAGCTGTCACATGCCCCACTCCCCATCAGGTCACATCACCCTCAGCGGAGGGTGACCTCCAGGCCGTAGCCGTGAGACCCTTGGATTGTGGTGATGCCCCCATTGATTTGCCTCATCAGCCCAGCAATCCCACCCACGCCATTCCACGCCACCACGAGGTGACTGGCCATCACCACCCTTGGACACAGCAGCCCTCATCCCACCCTCACCTCACCCTACCCATCCTCATCCTCACCCTCATCCTCCCATGCCCTCATCCCACAGCACACGATGGCCCCACCACCATGGGGTCACTGTCCTGGGTGAAGGAGACCCTCTGTCTCCAGGTGCCACCATCAATCCCTCATCCCCCATGCCGGTGCCAGCTTCCTGCTGGCTCAGCCCTGTCTCTGTCCCCACAGTGCCCGGTGGCCAATGCCACCATCACCTCCAGTCCCCGGCACACCAGGTGCACACAGGGACCGTGACCCTGCACTGCTCGGTGCAGGTGGGCTCACCCCTGTCACCTCACCTGGCTGCACAGCAGAGCCGGAGGTGGGCCCAGGGTCCTGTCCTGGAGCTTGAGGACGTCGATGTGGGACATTCGGGCACCTACCAGTGCGTGGCCACCAACCAGCTCGCGACAAGACGGGCACTGTGTGTTCCAGGCACCCAGCCCTGAGCTGGCCCTGGAGGTGAAACCACAGGACACTGGAACAGAGGTATGGTCACAAAGGATCATGGGGATTTGAGGATCCCCGGAATGACAATGACCTTGAACGTGTCACTTGTGTCCCCAGCAGTGGCCACAGGGGTTGGCGTGTCCCTCCTGTTCCTGGTCCTTCTCGTGGGTGTAGCTGTGAGCTGGCACCGGTGGAAAAACATGGGTGGTGACAGTGGGGGCAAGAGGGGCCCTGGGGAGGTGGGAGGCCACCTGGAATGTGGGGGTGAGTGGGGCAGCACCGCAGGCCCCTGAACTTGGGCAGTGCTGAGTGCTCTGAAACCTTTTCTAAGGGTCCTCAAGGATTTGGGGTGGTGTTGGTGAGTCTTGCAGGGATGTTGGGGTTTTTCTCAGGGGATCCTGCAGCTGCCCATCACCCCCACATTCCAGGTGGCCTCCCACCTCCCAGGGCCCCTCTTTGCCCCCACTGTCCCCACCCATGTTTTTCCACCGGTGCCAGCTCACAGCTACACCCACGAGACAGACCAGGAACAGGAGGGACCGCCAACCCCTGTGGCCACTGCTGGGACACAATGACACGTCAAGGTCATCTTGTCATTCCGGGGATCCTCAAATCCCACTGCCTTTGTGACCATACCTCTGTTTCCCAGGTGTCTCTGTGGTTTTCACCTCCAGGGCCAGCCTCAGGATGGGTGCCTGGAACACACAGTGCCCGTCTTGTCCGAGCTGGTTGGTGGCCACACTGGTAGGTGCCCGAAATGTCCCACATCGACGTGTCCTCAAAGCTCCGGACAGGACCCTTGGGCCACCTTCTGGCCATTGTGCAGCCAGAACGTTTGAAGGTGACAGGGGGCTGAGCCCAACCTGCACCGAGCAGTGGCAGGGCACGGGGTCCCCTGTGGGCACCTTGGTTGTGCCGGTTGGGACTGGAGTGATTGGTGGCATTGCCACGGGCACTGTGGGGACAGAGACAGCGGCTGAGGCAGCAGGAAGAGCGTGGCACCAGGCATGGGGGGATGCAGGGATTGCCATGGTGGCACCTGGAGGACAGAGGGTCTCTTCACCCAGGACAGTGCCCCATGGGGTGGGGCCATCGTGTGTGGCTGTGGATGAGGCATGGGATGGAATGAGGGGTGAGGGATGAGGATGGGATGAGGTGAGGTGAGCGGTGGGATGAGGGCTGCTGTGTCCAAGGGTGGTGATGGCAGTCACCTCGTGTTGGGCGTATGGAATGGCGTGGGTGGGATTGTGCTGGGTCTGATGAGCAAATCAATGGGGGCATCACCACATCCCAAGGGTCTTCACTGCCCTGGGAGGGTCCACGCTCCGGAGGGTGAATGTGACCGTGAATGGGAGTGGGGCATTGACAGCTGGCATTAGGGATGATGGCCTGGATGTCCTGGGTGGGGATACCTGGAGCCAGAGGGTTTGCCTAGTGACCCTGGGCTGTGACACCCAGTGGTGGGGCTGTGACCTGGGCTGTGCGGACTGGGGGATGGTGTGGGTGGGGTGTTGAGGTTGAATGGGAATATGTGGAATTGGGGATGCTTGTGGGTGGGATCACCTCAGGCAAAAGGGTGCTGCTCACCCAGGACAGTGAGTTCAATGTGGGGCTCTCACACGCTGTCCCTATCACTGTCCCAGCACTGTTGTGGCTGCTGTTCCTTGTGCCCAACGCGTCACAGCTCCAGGTGTAGGTGCCGTACCCAGTAGTGTGGTTTGTGCCCCTCCAATGCCAAGTGTGGGACAGGGCCCACACTTGTCCCCATGGCCACCACACAGCTCAGCACCAGGCAGTCACCCAGTGCCACCTGTCCTCTGGGGGCCTGCGCCCACAGGGACACCTCTGAGAGTAGGAACCCTGCAGGGGACACAGGAGGGACTGGGGACATGGGAGGAGTGGGGGACACCAGGGAGCAGTAATGGACTCAGGTAGGGGGAGGATCAGAGAGGGATGGGGGGATCCACGTGAGGAAGAAAAGGGCCCAGAGATGGGGAAGAGACTTGGAAAGGGCTGGGAAAAAAAACCCCAGGGAAGTGTGGGAGATTCAGCCAGGGGACGTATGGAGAGGGTTGAAGGGAACCACAGGGAAGGTTTTGGGCACCCAGACAGGGATGGTGGCACCTGTGGACAATGGAGAGACCTCAGAGAGAGGGGGCTGCACCCAGGGAGGGGTGAGGGGACCTGGTGAAGGATGCAGGCAGCAGAGAAGGTGATGGGAGGAACCAGGGAGAAAACAGGGAAGGCAGGGCGGCATGCAGAGGGTGGAGAAGGGATGGGAGGGCTGGAAAGGATGTGGGGGCTCCCTGTGCCCAATCCCGCACTCAATGTGCACCGTGACGTGGAGCCGGGCGCTGCTCTTCTGCACGGCCCCACCCTGGGAGCGCACCTGGCAGCTGTAATTCCCCGAGTGGGAGACCCCCACGGTGGGCACCAGGAGCTGAGGGGACCCCTGAGGGCCCCCCACCAAGAGCCCGTCCTGGTAGAAGAGGTGCAGGAGTGGGCTGGGGCCGCAGGGGGCTGGGGGTGCTGAGGCAGCTGAGATTGAAGGAGCACCCTCGATGGGCTCGGTGGGACCCTCCAGCACCGGCACCGTGAAGAGCTCTGGGAAGGAGGGGAGGTGGGACTGTGACTCTGAGTCGACTGGGAAGGGGCTGTGGGGTTGTCAAGGTGTGAGGTGTTGGGGTGTCAGGGTATCGGGTTGGCACATCTGGGGGTGCTCACCGTGCACAGTCACTGTCACTGGTGCTGACTCCAACTGCTCAGTTCCCACCCAGCCCCTGCAGCGGTAGCGGCCACTGTGGTTCAGTTGCAGTGGGGACAGGGACAGCTGGGTTGCACTGAAAGGCTGTTCCAGTTCCTTCTCCTGATGGTAAAATCGCACCCTGGTCACAGACTTGTTCTGCCAGCCCCGGCAGCGCAGTGTCACCGTGTCCCCCTCCAGCAGTGTCTCTGCTGGCACCTGCAGCACCAGCCGGTCTGTGGGACAAGGGGGTCTGTCACACTCAGGGACTCAAGAGAGGTCCAGGAAGGTCCCAATTACACTCGGGACCAGTTGGGAGAGTCCCCATTAGACCAGAGGCTCCCGGGGACAGCAGGGGGGAACCCATGACAACCATCAGCACCACAGGACTCCCATCACTCTGGGATGCACTGGTGTGCACTGGAGCAAACTGGTGTGCACAGGGGCACAGTGGGATGCACTGGGATGTCCCCATGTGCAGGGGATCGGGCCATCATCACAACAAGGACGTGAAGCCACACACGGACAGGAGCGCACCCAGAACCTTCGTATGGGCACCAATCCCCATCCCCCACTCACCATTTAAGACTCTCACAGGGAAGCTCAGCCCGGTGCCGGGTCTGTCACACGTGTAGGTGCCACTCTCAGTGACAGTGAAGTAGTCGTGTCCCTCCTGTCCCCAGTGCACCCCGTCCTTGTACCATTTGGTGGTACCGGCGGTCCCCAAGCCCTGGCAGGCCAGTGTCACCCGGTCCCACAACACCACTGGCCTCCAGGAGGGCTCCACCAGGAGCTGGGTGGTCTGGGCACCTGTGGGTGACAGGGGACACCAGCATGCCAGGGCCACCATGGGGCTGGGGACAGCAGGGCAGGGACATGGCATCCCCTGAGGACTCACCAGTGAGGACGAGGGTCTGGGCTGGAAGGGAGAAGGGACAGGGCTGGGTGGGGTTGGCAGGGCAGGACAGCAGCACCTGAGGATGATGTGTGCTGTCTGTCCCCAGACTGTCTCCAATGGAACAGTGGTGTAGGGACACCTTTGTCACCCTGGGTTGAGGCAGGACATGGGGACACTATGGACACCCCATGTTTACACAGGTCACCTCCACAACTTCAGGGCACCTGTCTCCAAGGCCACATCCCCATGGCCCGATCCTGTGATCCCCATTCCCATGGCAACTCTCCCCATGCCTCATCCGCATGGTACATGGCCCTTGTCCCTGTCCCTGCATCCTTTTTCCCCTGGTCCTGTCCCCACAGCTGCCCCAGCCCAAGGGTCCTTTTGCCACATCCTGGTCCCCACATCTCTCTCCCACTGTTCCTGTCCCTCATCCCAGTTCACTGTTCCTGTCCCTCCTCTCCTGTCCCCACAGCCACCCACAACACCGGTCACCTCATGCACTGGTCTGCTGGCGTTGGGGGACTCAGGGGAACCCACAGCCCCCCTCTGCCCCCTCCCCCAGTCTCTGCCTCACCAGGGCCCATCCCCGAGGTGTCAGGCCCGTGCCCGGGGCACTCACCCCAAAGGAGCAGTGCCACCTTCCCGGCCGTCCCTGTGTCCCCGGCCATCCAGGCCGGCTGTCACTCACTGCCAGGAGTTGCTGTCCCCAGGTTGTGGCTCTTCGGAAGAATGAGGATGGAAGCGAGGTCAGCTCTCATCTGCATACGTAGGTGGCGCCTGGTGGGGGCAGGGTGGCCACAAGCTGGGGACAGGCTGTGGGCAGGGTGGGGACAGGCTGGGGACAAGGCTGGGTAGCACACGGTGGGACATGGGGTTCTCAGGAGTGGGGGGCTCAGGGGGTTTGGGGAACCAGGAGTGGGTTTCCATGGAATGGGGTGTCCCAGGGCTGGGGTCCTGGAGAATGGGGGTCCTGAGGAGAGGAGGAGTCACTGGGATGGGGGTGCAATGGGAATTGGGGTCCCCATGTCTGGGGCACTCAGAGCAGGGAGTCCCAGGGGAACGTCGGGGTCCAGGGATCTAGGGGATGGGATGAGTGTGCCAGACATGGGTTCCAGGGAAATGGAGGCTCCCATGGGAAAGGGGGGTCCTGGAAAAATAAAGTACCTTAGGGAAGGGGTTGTAGGGGATGGAATGAATGGGAGAGGTTTCCTTGGAAATGGGGTCTTGGGCAATAGAGATGCTGGGGAATGGCAGTCCTGGCATGGGGGTCCCATAGAGGGGTGACAGTAGGAATGGGGGTGCCATGGTTGGGTTCCCAGGGAAATTGGGCTCCAAGGGAAGGGCAGTGGCTGGGTGGGCCCGTGAGTCACAGCTCCTTCAAAGCGGTGTGACTCAGATTTTGGGGTGATCCAGGGCCCAACACAGTGGTCCCAAGGTGCTGGTGGCCTGGTGATCAGGCATGGAAGATTCCAAGGGGCTCTGGCTTTTTTTCCCCCCACCCACCAATAACATTTTCCTCTCTTCATTTCCACTTCCTTACTTTTATCCCTCAGTTTCACAACCCCTCAGTTCGTGCCTTGATTATCCTGGGGAGCACCTGAGAAGGGAACGGGTTGGGGGAACCCCAGGGTGGGGGAAGCAGGGTGAGGGGTCTGCAGGGAGGGGTGGGAGGCTGTGGGGGATGGGGTGCCCGGCTGTGCCCCCCAACACTTTCTCTCTCCTGCAGCAGAAGGAAGAGGCCGTTTGTGCTGAGTGTCACACGGGGGGGCGGGTTCTGTCCTGGGGGGGCACATCCAGGGGGGTCCTGTCCTGGGGGGATCCTGTCACGGGGGGGACACATGCTGGCCAAGGGGGTCCTGTCCTGGGGGATGGCAGCTCCGGGAGGGCTCCAGACTTCTCCATCCTTGCTGGTCCCCTGCAGGATCTGAGCCGGCAAGAGCAGCTTGGGAATGGATCCCCAGGCAGGCAGGAAGGAGCTCCCCAAGTGCTCCTCCTTGAAGCCAGTGGCCATGCAAGGGTGGGGCCCAGCCATGGCCCAGCCCCAGGGCACAGGGATGGGCATTGGCCAGCCCTGCTCTGGCCAGCCCCAGCTGGCAGCCAGCACCTCAGCCAGGTCCCCCTCCCCCGCCCAACCCCTGGGCTTTGATTCTGGCAGCTTTGGAGCTGCTGCAAAGGTGAGAATTGTGTGGGCGAAGAAGGCGTGCCTGTGGTTTGCTCAGCCCTGCAAGAAGCACAGAAGGCAATGGGAGCCCAAGCAGTGGCTCTGTGGGGGCCTTGGATGGTTTTCAGAGCAGGGCTGGCTGGAAACCCCCCCTGCAGGGGCAGCTGTGAGGGAAGCAGTGCGGAAATGCAGCAATTGATCATTTGGTCCCTGTCTGCCCAAGGGGCTGAGAGAGCCCCACAAGTGCTGCAAATCCCACACCATCTGCTCAACAACCTGGCCAGGACCCTCCTTCTTCAACAAAACCTGCAGCCCTTTGGAACCTCCCAGAAAGAATGTTTGGGTTCTGCATGTGGACAGCAGAAGAGAGGGGAAAGTGTGGCAATATTGAGCAGGGGCTACACAGGTGGATCTGGGGAACAGGGGTGTCCCAGCAGGAGCAGGGAGTGCCCAGGCAGGGGAATTGAGGGCAGGGTGGAGAGCATTTCCCAGGGAAGCAGACCCTGAGGCACACACGGGCATTTCCACAGATTCCTGTGCTCTGTTCCAAAGATGGACAGAGTTTCTCCCTTTTTGGGAACAGGAGCCATGGGAAGTAAATCAAGTTTCAGGGTGGGAATGAGAGAAATGGGAAGAGTTCCTGAATATGGCCCAAGCAAAGCTTTCCCTATGGGCTGGGGTGCTGCCCAGCAGGCAGGGAACAATCCCATGGAGCTGTTGGACACTCAGGGAGATTCCACACACTGTGTGATCCACCAGCAAACGCGGCTGTCGGATGCACCGATGGGATCCTGAGGGGAATCAAAAAGTCTCATTTCTCTGTGATTTGTTTGTGTTTTTATTATGAGTGACTTGATGGGAGAGCAACAATTAAAAGGATTCTATTAACCAGACCATTTATTACATTGCCAGTTTAATTTTTGATGAGTTTAATTTTTATTGGGGAAAATATGGTGTGGGACAAGAATTTTTCCTTTATTTCCTGGATGTATAATTTTGTCTCAAGCAATTGGACATCAGGGAATTCAACCAAATTTGGCCTGGCATTTACAAAAGTAAGGGCAAGGATGAATCAGGTGCCCGCTTAAGTTTTAGCACTCCAGAAGTTACAGGGCCCTACTGGGGACTGCGGGAATGCTCAGGGACCCCCAGGACAGAGGTGCCCAGGATGTGCCACCTCTGGGACAGGAATCCCCAAGGACGTGGCACCCCCAGAATGAGGAACCCCTGGGAAAAGACCCTGGGATAAGACCCAGGTGTCCCCACAGCAGAGGAGCCCTTTTCCCTCAGGGCAGGACCCCTCTGGATGTGCCCCCCCAGGACAGAACCCACGTCCTTGGCTCAGCATCAACGGCCTCCTCCTTCTGCTGCAGGAAAGAGAAAGTGAAAATCTTTCATCCCCCACAGCCCCCCCAACCACTGCCTGCACCCCCATCCCCCTTGGCCCCTTCCCTGGGATCCCCCCACCTGTTTCCTGCTCAGGTGTTCCAAGGGATGGCTGAGCCAGGAAATGGGGGGCCGGGAAAAAGCCCCGGGGTGTGTGGGGCACAGAGCCAGAGCCTCAAGCCTGGGGTGCCCCCTGGCCATGAGCACACTGTGGGGGCTGTGCTGGGCTCTGAGTCACCCCAAAATCTGAGGCACCCAGGCAAGGAGCTGTGACCCCTGTGCCCACCCAGCCCCTGCCCATCCCTGGGACCCCCATTGCCCTGGGAACACAACCATGGCACCCCCATTCCCTTGGTCTCTCCTGCCTGGGACCCCCATCCCAGCACTCCCACTGCCCAGGACCACCATTGCCTTCATCCCATCTCATGGGCTGCTTCTTCCCACACAACCCCTCTTCCCCAGGGTCCCCTTTCTTCCCCCTGCACCCACAACCTGGGACGCACATCCCATCACCCAAAATCCCTGGGGACCATGTTCCCCCAGGACCCCAATCCCTGAATCCCCCAGGCATGGAGACCCCAATTCCCCTGCACCCCCATTCTCCTGGACACCCATCCTTGGTTCCCCATAGCCCCTGAGTCCCCCCACTCCTGGGAACACCATCCCCCACTGAGCCCCCAGACTCTCCCAGAATGTCCCCAGCCTGTCCCCTGCTGTGTCTCCACCTCTCCCCCACCCTGCCCCTACCAAGGGCCACCTACACGTGGGGACGAGCTGTGACCTTTCTTCCTTCCTCTGCATCCGAAGAGCCGCCACCCAGGGGAGCGGTGGCCACAGCAGCGAGTGACAGCCAGTGCACATGGCTGGGGACAGGGGGATGGCCGGGAAAGTGGCATTGCTGCTCCTGTGGGGTGAGTGCCCTGGGCACAGGTCTGACACCCTGGGAATGGGCCCTGGTGAGGCAGAGACTGGTGTGGAGGGGGCACAGTGAGGCTGTGGCGTCCCCTGAGGTCCCCAACGCAGGGACAGGGGAACAGGGCTGCAGGGAACAGGGACAAGGGCCATGTACTATGTAGATGGGGCATGGGGACAGGTGCCATTAGAATGGGATTACATCATCAGGGCCATGGGGATGTGGTTGTGGGGACAGGTGCAGTATGGCTTTTGGAAGTGACCTGTGTGAACATGAGGTTGCTGACTCAACCCAGAGTAGCCAAGGTGTCTCTCTCCTCAATATTTCCATTCCCAGCCAGTGTCCCCATGGGGACAGTTTGGAAACAGCCCTCACATCCATTTCCCCAGATGCTGCTGTTTCTTCCCTGCCACTCCACTCCAACTCTGTCCCTTCTCCCTTCCAGCCCAGACCCTCGGCCTCGCTGGTGAGTCCTCGAGAGATTCCATGTCCCCACCCTGTTGTCCCCAGCTCCATGGTGGCCCTGGCAGGCTGGTGTTCCCTGTCACCCGCAGGTGCCCAGACCATCCAGCTCCTGGTGGAGCCCCCCTGGACACTGGCGGTGCTGTGGGACCAGGTGACACTGACCTGTGAGGCCTCGGAGACCACCGGTGCCACCACCTGGTACAAGGATGGGCAACGCTAGGAGCAGGAGGGACCTGACCACTTCATTGTCACTGAGAGTGGCAAATACAAGTGTGACAGACCTGGCAGTGGGTGCAGCCCACTGGTGAGAGTCTTAGATGGTGAGTTTGGCTTTAGGTATCCCTAACCTGGAACCTGCTGGACCCCGAGGGTTCTGGGTGGGCTCCACTCCATGGGTCACCCCCTCTGGTGTGACCAGAGCCTGTCCCCTGCACACAGGGACATCTGAGATAATCCCAGTACGAAGGGACCCTTTTTGTGGTATTGGAGATCCCGGACGTGCTGCGTGTGACCCAGTGGGGGGTCCCCGTTTAATTGGGACCCCCCAGTGTGACAGGACCCCCTTGCTTCACAGACCCCTTAGTGCTGCAGGTGCCGGCACAGCCACTGCTGGAGGGGGACACAGTGACATTGCGCTGCCGGCGCTGGCGGGACATGTCGGTCACTGACGTGCAATTCTACCGTGGGGACAAAGAGGTGAGGAGGTCTCTCCATGGGACCGAGCTGTCCCTGTCTCCTCTGCAGCTGCACCACAGCGGCAGCTACCGCTGCAGGGGCTGGGTGAAATACGGCGTATCACGGGGGTGGCAGGAGTCGTCGTCAGTGACAGTGACAGTGCATGGTGAGCACCCCACAGCCCCAACCCCGACAACCCCACAGCCCCTCCCCAGGGACTCAAAAATGCCTCTTCCCTCTCCTTCCCAGAGCTCTTCTCAGTGCCGGTGCTGGAGGGTCCCCCTGAGCTCACCGAAGGGGTCCCCCCTCAATCTCAGCTGCCTCAGCACCCCCAGCTCCCTGCGGCCCCCAGCCCCCCTCCTGCACCTCTTCTACCGGGACGGGCACTTGGTGGGGGGCCCGCAGGGGTCCCCGCAGCTCCTGTTGCCCGCTGTGGGGGTCTCCCACTCGGGGAATTACAGCTGCCAGGTGCGCTCCCAGGGCGGGGCCGTGCAGAAGAACAGCACCTGGCTCCACGTCACGGTGCGCAGTGAGTGTGGGGATGGGCACAGGGAGCCCCCAGCTCTCCCATCCTTGCTCAACCCTCTGCCTGCTGCCCTGCCTTCCCAGGTCTCTCCCTGGCTCTTCCCATCACCTTCCCTGGTGCCTTCATCCTTCACCAGGTCCCCTCACCCCTCCTTAGCTACACCTCTCCCTCTCTGAAGTCCCTCCCTTGTCCACAGGTCCCACCAGCCCTGTCTGCATCCCCCAAACCTTCCCTGTGGTTCCATTCAACCTCTCCCTGTGTCCCCT
Source organism: Acrocephalus arundinaceus (assembly GCA_021534815.1). Taxonomy (NCBI): domain Eukaryota; kingdom Metazoa; phylum Chordata; class Aves; order Passeriformes; family Sylviidae; genus Acrocephalus; species Acrocephalus arundinaceus. The sequence goes on from JAJEOU010002721.1 coordinate 42,574, forward strand.
GGCTGAATCTCCCACCCTTCCCTGGGGTCCCTTCCAGCCCTTTCCAAGCCCATTCCCTATCTCTGGGCCCCGTTCTTCCTCACTGAGATCCCCCACCTCTCTCTGATCCTCTCTGTCCCTGAGTCCTTCACAGCTTCCTGGTGTCCCCCACTCTTCCCAAGTCCCTCCTCTGTCCTCTGCAGCTGTCCCACTCTCGGTGGTGTCCCTGTGGGTGCAGCCCCCTGAGGGACAGGTGGCACTGGGTGACCGCCTGGTTCTGGGCTGTGCGGCGGCCACAGGGACAGCTCCCCTGTCCTTCTCCTGGCACCGGGAGGGCTCAGCCACACCACTGAGCACGGGTCCCCACCTGGAACTGCAGCATGTTGGGGTCGAAGACAGCGGCCGCTATCATTGCCAGGCAATTGACGGGTACAGCATGGCCTAGAGCCCCACATTGAACGTCACTGTCCTGGGCGAGCAGCACCCTTGGGCTGAGGGTGATCCCACCCACAGTATCCCCAGTTCCACACATTCCCATTCCACCTCAACCCACCCACAGTATCCCCAGCCTACCCCAGGTCACAGCCCCCACCACTGGGTGTCACAGCCCAGGGTCACTGGAACCGTCTGGCTCCAGGTATCCCCACCCAGGACATCCAGGCCAATGCATCCCTAATGCCAGCTGTCACATGCCCCATTCCCCATCAGGTCACATTCACCCTCCTGAGCGTGACCCTCCCAGGGCAGTGAGACCCTTGGGACTGAGGTGATGCCCCCGTTGATTTGCCTCATCAGACCCAGCACATCCCACCCACGCCATTCCACTCCCCCCACGAGGTGACGGCCATCACCACCCTTGGACACAGCAGCCCTCATCCCACCCTCACCTCACCCTCATCCCATCCTCATCCCTCACCCCTCATCCATCCCATGCCCTCATCCCACAGCACATGATGGCCCCACCACCATGGGGTCACTGTCCTGGATGAAGGAGACCCTCTGTCTCCAGGTGCCACCATGAAGACTCCCTCATCCCACCATGCCTGGTGCCAGCCCCTCCTGCTGGCCTCAGCCCTTTCTGTGTCCCCACAGTGCCTGTGGCCAATGCCACCATCACCCCCAGTCCCCCGGCACACCAGGTGCACACAGGTGACCCCGTGACCCTGCACTGCTCGGTGCAGGTGGGCTCAGCCCCTGTCACCTTCACCTGGCTGCACAATGGGCAGGAGGTGGCCCAGGGTCCCGTCCTGGATCTTGGGGACGTCGATGTGGGACATTTGGGCACCTACCAGTGCGTGGCCACCAACCAGCTGGGACAGGACGGGCACCGCGTGTTCCGGGCACTCAGCCCAGAGCTGGCCCTGGAGGTGACCCCTGGCTCACCCTGGATCACAGGTGAGGTCACACGGGGTCCCTGGGGTGTCCAGGACACCTAGGGTTCAGGGTGACCCTGATGTGTCCCCCTCTGTCCCCAGCAGTGGCTGTGAGTGTCGGCAGGACCCTCCTGTTCCTGCTTCTGCTCCTGGCAGTCATTGTGGGCTGTCACTGCTGGCACGGCAGGGGTGGGTGACAATGGGGGGGGATGGGGGTCCTGGAGTGAGGGGAAGCCCCCAGAGTGGGGGCAGATATGGGGCAGCACCCAGGGCCCCGGAACTGGGGGAAACTGAGCCCACAGTGACCTCGGCTGGGGGTCCTGGGTGATCTGGGTAGAATTTGAAGGGTCTTGGTTGGGCTCCGGGGGCATTCCTGGGTGGGCTTTGAGGAAGAGTGGGGTGCCACTGGGAGGTCCTGGAGGGTTTGAGGAGCTCTTGGAGGGCCGTGCAGGGGTCTTTGAGGATCTTTCTGGTGGGGTTTTGGGGGAGTTTGGGGTTGCCCCATCTTTCTGGGCTTGGGGTTGTGGGGCTGAGGGGGTTGGGGACACAGGGGATTGGGGGCATTGTGGTGGTGCAGAGGTTCTGAGGGTTTCACAGGTCCTGAGTTCCCCACCGTCACCCACTCCCATTTTCCTTGCAGATGCCAGGAAGGCCAAGGACAGGTGAGTGGGGGGCTCTGGCCTGGGCTCCCCTTTCCCCCCTTCCCCAGACACCCCTCAGATCCTCCCTATCCCCACAGGACCCACGCGGAGGAGGGGGAGGTGCTGGACCCCCACATTGTAGGCACCGAGCAGGCAAGGGGTGAGTACAGAGGGGGACAGGGACACGTCACCCCCCAGTGAGTGTCACGTTCCACTGAGGTCCCCACAACCGGTGTCACTCTCAGCACCCCCCCTGCGTGTCCCCAGCCCTGCCCCACCTCGGGATCCACAAGTGAGCAACACGGAGCTGCCAGAATTCCACAAGGGACAGCAGGACCCCCGTGACATCTACGAGAATGTGCTGTGACAGTGGTGGACACTGACAGATGTGGACACCAGCGATACAACTTTGATAGACATTTTTCCTCTTCACAGCACCCCACGGGGCTGCTCAATCCACCTCTCTGTACCAGGGGGTCACACAAACCTTTTCCCTTTTATTGAACCCACAGTGCCACTTTTTTTGATTAAACCGGGAAAATTTTTTGGTTTCTTGTTGCTCAGCTTTGTCTGTTTGTCTCAGGAAGGAGAAGGGTCCCAGTCAGGTTGTTTTGCAGGTTGTTGTTGTCTTTGCAGCACTTGTGGGGCTCTCTCAGCCCTTTCAGCAGAGAGGGACCAAATGATCAATTGCTGCATTTCCGCACTGCTTCCCTCACAGCTGCCCCTGCAGGGGGGGGTTCCAGCCAGCCCTGCTCTGAAAACCATCCAAGGCCCCCACAGAGCCACTGCTTGGGCTCCTATTGCCTTCTGTGCTTCTTGCAGGGCTGAGAAAACCACAGGCACGCCTTCTTCCCCCACACAATTCTCACCTTTGCAGCAGCTCGAAAGCTGCCAGAATAAAAGCCCAGGGGGTGGGTGGGGAAGGGGGACCTGGCTCAGGTACTGGCTGCCAGCTGGGGCTGGCCAGAGCAGGGCTGGCCAATGCCCATCCCTGTGCCCTGGGGCTGGGCCATGGCTGGGCCCCACCCTTGCATGGCCACTGGCTTCAAGGAGGAGCAGTTGGGGAGCTCCTTCCTGCCTGCCTAGGGCTCCATTCCCAAGCTGCTCTTGCCGGCTCAGATCCTGCAGGGGACCAGCAAGAATGGAATGGAACAAATGTCCGGAACAAGTTTTCTTTCAAAGCCCAAGAAATCCAAAGTGTCCCAAGTCTGCAGGACAGAAACCTCAGGGGGATATAGTGGGGATCAGGAGTGAGTGGGGGCAGCCATCAAGTGCTTCAGCCAACCCCAATTCACATGATGTTAGCCCTGTGGCATGAAACTGGGGACAAATCATCCATTTCTCTTGTAAAAACTGCAGTTTTTCCAGTGCTGTGGGGGAAGGGCAAGAAGGGTTCTCTACAGATGTGTCTTGCAGATGCTGGGGGCAAGAATCTGGGATTTCTTCCCTGTTGGGAGATTTCCCTGAAAAGTGTTCCTTTGGTGGCCTCTTGGATCTTGTTGCTGTTGCTGTTGGTTTTTTTCTCTTGTTGCTGTGTCAGGAAATGGTTCTTGTCTCAGCCCTTCAGGATATATGCCTTCTGTGTCTCCACTGAGTGTGGAAGAGGCAGCAGCCCCTGGTTTTTGGTGTGTTGGGGGTTAGGATTTTTCCTCTTTTTTTCTTTCTCTCTAGGATTTTTTTTTCGAGTTGTTGCTAAGAGAGAATAATGACCATTCCTAAGAGAGACTAAAGAAGTGGCCAAGGTGGAGGAAGGGGTGCAGCTGGCTGTAACCTCTTAGCCCGTGGGGATTTTCTCTTAGGAAGTGCAGAGATACAGCAAGATTTTTGCTTGGGTTTGGGGGCTGGGCTCAGCTGCCAGCTCTGTCTCCATCTGGGGATCAGAAGGCACAGTCGGACTGCTTACCACAGGGAGAATTCACTGCCACCGCCAGAATCCAGCCCTGTACTGCTCCTTCTTTACTGTGGGTGAGCCTTTGCTCAGAAGAGCAGCCATCCAACTGCAACCATATTATCATCCACTTTGACTAGAAAGAACCCTCACCAACTCCTCAGGCACCTCAGGGGAAAACCTGGGACCCTGAGCCCCTCCTCTTCTGACGGAGTTTCACCTGGCTGGGTTTGGAAGCCAGGCTGCCACTGCCCAGCCCTGCCATTTTTCTTCCTTAGCTCTGTTTTTTGTTGTTACACTGGAATCCAGCACCGCATGCCTGCTGGGACATGCCATGGCTCTTGCTAGAGCTGTGGAGTTTCTGTTCGTTTATGTTTTGCCACTCTGGGTTCTGCTCACCTCTGCCATTCCAGCTTGCTGCTTCTGATGTTCCTGCTACAGCACATTTCACTATCTGGTGTAAAACTGGGACAAATTTCCCACCGTGAGTTTTAAAGGAAGCTGCTTCTCCATCCTTTGTGTCGGCTGTGCCTGCCATTACCATAGAGAGAGAGAGAGATAGAGAGTGTGCGCGAGAGAGCGCTGAGCTGGTGCCACAGCGCCCCCTGCGGCTGTGGGGGAATCATTTCACCTGCCCTGCCCCTCTGGGAGTCACCAGCGCCCCTGTCGGCTGTGCCCAGAACTGCACCAGAAGAGAAGGTGCCTGTATCCGTTGTTGAGTTTCTGTTTGTGTTGGTTGCTGCCATTGTTGTTTCTTGTTTGCATTGTTATCCATATATATATATATATATATATATGTTATTAACAACTCAGACCTCAAATGGGAATGAACTATATAAGTTTTATTGAGATCAATAAAAAAATTCACAAATCAAAAGGCTTGTCCACAAAATGGTGGCTTTGACTTTTATGTCCCTGGTGCTGCATCAGCTTGATGCATATTGATTTTGATTTTACACAGTCTGAGACCCTGTCACTCTCCTCATCGCCAACACAGTTTTGTCACTGTGGTCCTCAAGGCCATCCTTGGATGAAGTTCTGCTCCTTTTAAGGTCATGTCTCAAAGGCCTGGCCAGCAACAGTCCATCCAGTATAAACCCACAAAACCCAAACTGCAACACACAAAACCATCCCTGCAAAAACCAACCTTGTAACTGGGCCACTGGAAGAACATCAACCACTCCACAACACATATCACTATCCCAACACTAGCAACATCACAATATTTATTCAACAATATAATCAAAAATGTAATGTCAATTCATATAATACCCAGGAAAAGTCAACTTCCATTTACTTGTTTTTTTACAATATATACTGGTAAAGAACTGTTATTCCTGTTCCCATATCTTTTCCTGAAAGCCCCTCAATTTCAAAGTTATAATAATTTGGAGGGAAGGCGGTTATATTTTCCATTCCAAGGGAGGTTCCCACCTTCCTTGGCAGACACCTGTCTTTCAAACCAAGACATATCAGCAGCCCAAAATTGGACAATCCAGCTCCTAAAGCCTGGCAGAGCAGAACAAAGAAAATCCATTTCTGCCAGTTTAACCAATAAAAGCTGCATTTTTGTCCCAGGAACAGGAAACCAGGTCCTGTGCCACCTTGGAACTTGAATGGGCAATGGTAAGCCACCTGATGGACTGGGAGCACTGGGAGGGGGATTGCAGAGCCACTGGAGCATGGGGGTTGAGAGGAACCAATCTGACTTATGTCTCAACATATCGTATAGATGCGGTGAAAAATTACTCCAGGGATTGTACATGTGCTGGGAACCCTGTCCTGGAGAGGCATCATGTAACAGCCAATCAGGGGAGAGAAGGCTTCCATGAGCACGCTGTGAGCTACCGGCCACTGGTTGGTGGGACAGATGTCTGGATGCCCAGCAAAAATATCTGCAAAAAATTCCTGTTAAAAAGTGGTCAGGAAATTGGGCTGTGGGAGGAGCAGTAGCAAATAAAAGCAGTTAACTGTCACATAACAGGAACCATTTTTCATTGAGTTTCTTGGAGGGATCAGGGGCTCATTCAGACAGTCAGCTTTGCCCTCCTCCCACCCTCGCCTGTTCCTCTCTGTTGTCCCTCTTCCCTGTCTGCACCCATTCTTCCCTGCTTCATTTCTTCCACAAGGCAGCTCATTCCTGCGACAACCTGGTGCTGCACTGCTTCCCCAGCCTGGTGCTCCACTGTCCCCAATGGAGCAGATGCTGCCTGCACCCGCCCTCGTCTGCTGCCATCAGGATTTCCCCCATTGCCTGCCGTCCCAGCCACGACCTCGTGCTCTCCCACCTTCCCCAGCAGAGCGGAGGCTGCCTGCATGCACCAGCTGCCTCTGCTGTGTTTCCCATATTGCCTACAGCAACGAGCCTGCTGCACCAGAACACCTCAGTACCAGTCAATGGCAGCCAGCCCAAAGCCACCAGTGCTTCAACCAGCCCACAGCCAGCCTGCAGCCAGTGTTCACCAATGCCAGAGACACACAGGTGCTGCTGCTTGGAAATCGTGCCCAGCCACTCACAAAAGCCACGAAGGCTCGTCGCACGCACACTCCTTCTTCTGAGCTGATGCCAACAGAGTGCTCAATGTTCTTGTGGTAACGCTGTCTTTGTCTTCTGTTTCTCTCTCTGTCCCTCTTCTTCCCTCTCTACCCTCTCTTCTAATTCCCCTTCGATAAGAACACTTATGCTCCTTTATCAATAAACAGTTCTCAGATACAATATTGCCACTTTTGTGCTTCATTTTCATCCAAGAAATTGATCAGAAAGAATGCCCCCCAACTGCCCCTTTTAATACAGGACAGAACAGGGGAATGGGAGAAGGAATGGGGAATGGGGAATGGGGAATGGGGACCCCTGGGTGTGCTGCAAGCACTGTGGGGAGAGAATGGGGAAGTCACTGAGGGTACCTGGGGCACTCGGATGGGGATTGAGGACCCCCTTCAGGTACTGGGAAGGGGATGGGGGAGCCCCTGGGATGACTGGGAGAGGAAATGGGGAGCACAGGGTGCCCTGGGTAGCCTCCCCCTGACTCATCACCACCTCCCTTGGGAGGATGGGCAAGCACAGGAGCCATGGAGGGAGCAGCCGCAGTGTCACCCAGTGCCTCCCGCTTCCCAGAGTGTCACAGCTTCTGTTGGAGATTGTCATAGATGTCGCTGGATTCCCACGGTTGCCCGTGTGGCCCCCGCAGCTCCATGTAGGTTGCCTGAGGATCCTCCCCGGGGGCTGCCAGGGGATCTGGGGAGGCCCTGTGGGAATAAGGGGATGAGTTAAAGGGAATGGGAGGTCCTGGGGGTTTGGGTGAAAGGTGTATCATGGCTGGAGGCTGCCCTCACCTTTCCTGGTGCTTCCTGGCAGCTGCAAAGGAAAACTGGAGGGGTGACTTTGGAGTCCCAGGGGCCCCCATCCACCCATGGAAGTCCTGAATCACCACCAGACCCTGAATTCCCTCCAGGTGACCCCAGTATCCCTGATGCCCCCCAAAAACCCTGAACCGCTCCAGTGCTCTGGACACCCTGAGCGCCCAGAAGCCCAAACCTGGCAGGGAGGGAGAGCCTCCAAATTCCTGAAGGATAACCAAAAGAACCCCCAGCATCCCTGCAAGACCCTCCAACACCACCCCAAATCCTTGAGGACCATCAGCAAAGGTCCTGAGCACTGATCAGTGCCCAAGTCAGAGGCTGTGGGTACTGCCCATCACCCCAATATTCCAGGTGGCCTCCCACCTCCGCAGGGCTCCCGTTGTCCCTGTTGTCACCCACCCGTGTTGTTCCACCAGTGCCAGCCCACAGCTACACCCACGAGCAGGACCAGGAACAGGAGCGCCCCACTGACCACAGCGGCCACTGCTGGGGACACAAGAGACACATCAGGGTCACCTGTCACTCTGGGGGTCCTGCCATCCCACTGACTCTGTGTGACCCCACCTCTGTTCCAGTGTCCCTTCGGTGGCACCTCCAGGGCCAGCTCAGGGCTGAGTGCCCGGAACATGCGGTGCCCATCCTGTCCCAGCTGGTTGGTGGCCACGCACTGGTAGGTGCCCGAATGTCCCACATCGCCGTTCCCAAGCTCCAGGACAGGACCCCGGGCCACCTCCTGGCCATTGTGCAGCCAGGTGAAGGTGACAGGGGCTGAGCCCACCTGCACCGAGCAGCGCAGGGTCACGGGGTCACCTGTGTGCACCTGGTGTGCCGGGGGACTGGGGCTGATGGTGGCATTGGCCACGGGCACTGTGGGGATACAGACAGGGCTGGCACCAGGCGAGGTGGTTTGGAGGTCGAGTGGATGTGGTCAAGCCCAGCCTGATGGTCCAGGTCACCCAGGACGGTGACATTAAGGGGGACACTCTCGGCCACGCTGTCACCATCGCTAAACCGGCAGTGATAGTGGCCGCTGTCATTGTCCCCAACGTGCTGCAGCTCCAGGCGAGGGCCAGTGCCGAGAGGTGCCCCTGATCCCCCCCGGTGCCAGGTGAAGGACAGGGGACCTGTCCCTGCAGCCACTGCACAGCTCAGCACCAGGCGGTCCCCCAGTGCCACCTGTCCCCCAGGGGGCTGTGCCCACACGGAGACTCCTGAGACCGGGACCCGTGCAGGAGGAAGGGACACCAGGGGACAGTGAGGGACACGGGGAAAATCAATGGGGGACAGGGGGACCCCAGTGAGGTGGACGAGGCATCAACGTGATGGGAAGGGGCCTGAAAAGGAACCCCAAAGAAGGATGGGAGGTTCAGGAATGGGACACTGCGAGAGGGATGGAGGGGGCCCCAGGAAAAAGGTGGGGATGCAGGGAGGGGATGGCGGGACCTGCGGACTTTGGGGGGACCCAGGAAGGGGTGGGGTGGAGCCAGGGACAGGGATGAGACCCAGTGAGGGGTAGGGGGACATGAAGCAGGATGGGAGCAGTGATGGGGGGGAAGTGGAAAAAAATTAAATGAAAAATGGGGGTACCCACGAAGGTCTGGGGGACCTGGTGAGGAACCCAGGAAAGGATGTGGGTCCCGCCACAGGGATGGAGGATGCAGGCAGTAATGGGGGCTCCAAGGCAGGGCTGTGAGACCCGGGGAGGCTGTGGGGGCTCCCCGTGCCCATCCCTGCACTCACTGCGCACCGTGACGCAGGGAAAGATGGGGGGACACAGGGAGGGACCTGGGAGGGGGATGGGAAGACCCGGGAATGGTGTCGGGGAGGGCTGGGGGTCCCCAGGAAGGGCTGGGGATCCCGGGATGGGATCCAGCAAAGGATGGGGGGACACAGGGTGGGATCCAGGAACGCAGGGAGAGATGGCGGCAGCGACCAGGAGAGAAAGGAGTCGGGGAGAGCTGGGGGCAACGAGTCAGGGCTGGGGGACCCGGGAATGGTGTCAGGGAGGAATGAGGGTCCCCAGGCAAGGCTGAGTGTCTCCAACCAGGGGATCCGAGGAGGCTGTGGGGGCTCCCCGTGCCCATCCCCGCACTCACTGCACACCGTGACGCAGAGCCGGGCGCTGCTCTTCTGCACGGCCCTGCCCTGGGAGTGCACCTGGCAGCTGTAATTCCCCGAGTGGGAGACCCCCACGGCGGGCACCAGGAGCTGTGGGGACCCCTGCAGGCCCCCCACCAAGTGCCCATCCTGGTAGAAGAGGTGCAGGAGGGGGGCTGGGGACCACAGGGGGCTGGGGGTGCTGAGGCAGCTGAGATTGAGGGGGGATCCCTCAATGGGCTCGGGGGGACCCTCCAGCACCGGCACCGTGAAGAGCTCAAGGAAGGAGAGGGGAGGGGGATTTGTTGCCCCGAGTCCCTGGTGAGGGGCTGTGGGGGTGTCGGGGTGGCGGCTGTGGGGTGCTCACCGTGCACTGTCAGTGTTGTCCGCGCTGACCTGGCCCACGGTGATTGCTCCGAGTTCACCCAGACCGTGCACCAGTAGTCACCGCTGTGGTGCAGCTGCAGAGGGGACAGGGACAGCTCGGTCCCACGGAGGGACATCCTCACTTCCTTGTCCCCATGGTAGAATCGCACCTTGGTGACCGACATGTCCTGCATGGCCCGGCAGCGCAGTGTCACCGTGTCCCCCTCCAGGAGATCCTGCGCCGGCACCTGCAGCACCAGCCGGTCTGTGGGACAAGGGGGTCCTGTCAGACTGTTCTAACGGGGACCCTCCATTGGGTCACACCCAGTGCACCAGGGGTCCCCAGTTCCTCGACTCTACACTGGGATGCTCTGGGATGTCCCCGTGTGCAGGGGACAGGCTCTGGTCACACCAGGGGGTGACCCATGGAGCGGAGCCCACCCAGAGCCGTTTGGGGTCCCCACAGGGGCCAGGCTGGGGACACCCAAACCCCCCTCACCATTTACGACTCTCACGAGGGGGCTGAGCCCAGTGTCAGGTCTGTCACACATGTAGGTGCCACTCTCAGTGACAGTGAAGTTGGATCCCTTCTGCTCCCATCGCTGCCCATCCTTGTACCAGGTGGTGGCACCGGCGGTCCCTGAGCCCTGGCAGGTCAGTGTCACCCGGTCCCACAGCACCGCCGGCCTCCAGGGGGGCTCCACCAGGAGTTGGGTGGTCTGGGCACCTGTGGGTGACAGGGGACACCAGCATGCCAGGGCCACCACGGGGCTGGGGACAGCAGGGTGGGGACATGGCATCCCCCGAGGACTCACCAGCGAGGCCGAAGGTCTGGGCTGGAAGGGAGAAGGGACAAGGCTGTGTGGGGGTGACACCATGGTGACAGCAGCACCCAGGGCTCGAGGTGTCGGGTCTGTCCTTGAACTGTCCCTGTGGGGGCACTGGTGTGGCACAGATGTCTCGGCCACCCTTTGCTCAGACAGGACATGGGGACATTAAGGAAACCCCAGGCATGGGGACCTGTGCTGGCATAGGTCACCCTCATCAACCCCATGGCCTCTGTCCCCATGGCTCATCTGTATGGTGCTCATCCCCTTGTCCCTGTCCCTGTCACCTTGTCTCTTTCCCCACAGCCACCTCACAACCCCAGTCACCTCATGCACCGGCTCTTCTGCCTTGGGGACCTCAGGGGACCCTGCAGCCCCCCTGTGCCCCCTCCCCAGTGGTCTCTGCCTCACAGGGCCCATCCCTGGGGTGTCAGGCCAGTGCCCGGGGCACTCACCCCACAGGAGCAGCAGTGCCACCTTCCCGGCCATCCCCATGTCCCCGGCCATCCAGGCTGGCTGTCACTCACTGCTGTGGCCACCGGTCCCCTGGGGTGTGGCTCTTCGGACAAAGGGGAAGGAAGTGAGGTCAGGCCTCGACCTCACGTGTGGTGGTTTTTGTTGGGGGCAGGGTGGCCACAAGCTGGGGACAGGCTCTGCGTAGGGAGGGGACAGGCTGGGGACAAGGCTGGGTGGCACAAGGTAGGATGTGAGGTTCTCAGGAGTGGGGGGCTCAGGGGGTTTGGGGGTCCCAGGGATGGATGTCCAGGGGAAAGACGGTCCCTAGAAGGGGGAGTCACCAGGGATAGGGGTGGCTGGTAATGGCAGGCCTCCGGGCTGGGAGTCCCAGGGGAACGTGGGCTCCAGGGATTTGGGATCATGGGAAGGGGTGTGCGGGGATCAAGGGTCCCATGGGAATTGGGGATCTTGGGAGAATCAAGGTCCTGAGGGAAGGGGGGATTGTAGGGGATGGAATGAATGGGAGAGGGTTCCTTGAGATATGGAGATCCTGGGGAATGACAGTGCCAGGATGAGAGTCCAGTGGAGAGGGGGACATGAGGAATGGGTGTCCCAGGGATGGGCAGTGGCTGGGTGGGGCCATGGGTCACAGCTCCTTCCCTGGGCACCTCAGATTTTGGGGTGACCCAGGGCCAAGCACAGCCCACATGTTATAGATGAGCAATGCAATGGTTGGCTCTCACAATTAAGGGATGAATATTTTGTGCATGTTAAGAGAACTTTTATTGATGTATGGTTCTGTTATTGTGGTCAATCCTCCCATAGTCCTCTTTCCCCTCCCCCTTGTATTGTTGTCAGGGGATGGCCTTGGTAGGCGGGGCATTGGGGGAGGGCTGGCTCATTCCTAGGAGGCGTGGCATGGCAACACCTGACCTCCAATCAAATTACAAGAAAGCAGTCTCCACCAATGGATGAAGAGAGAAGTTGACTGACAGGCTTTGGGAGGGGCCAATATTGACTGATGTAACACCAGGAGTATAAAAGTTGGTGCAGCCATTTTGTAGATGAGGACATGGTGGTTTAGTTCCATGCTCCCAGTGCTGCTCTTTCTCCTTGTTCAGTCTTTTGTTGTATTTTGTTAAGGTTTAATAAACCTTTGAAATTTGAAAAGTGAGCGTAGTTTCTCACAAATGGGGACTTGGTGTGTGATATACACCTTGTCTCCATTGTTGTGGGTAAATCACGTTGAATCGGAGAGTTGTGGTTTGTTGTTTGGTGGGGTTGTTGGAGCTGTGTTTGTGCTTGGTTTGCCTTTTTCACTTTGTGATGAGTGACCACCAGGGAGGGGGAGCTGAGAGGTGACAGCATGAGGGAGCTTCGGCTGAAGGAGTGATGTCATGGAGAAACTGGATTGGCGCACCATGACAGCCAATCACTCAACAGAGTTTCCAAATGATTGTACAGAAATGTGACATTGAGTTGGACCAATCAGGACCCATAGATGGGAGCCAATTAGAAGACAGACGATTTGGATCCACCTGCAGGCTATAAAAGGACTCCCCGGGGAGGGGTGGGATCCTCCGCAGGTACTTGAGACCAGAGGAGCACCCAGCACGTGTGCCGTCCTTTTTTTATTTAAGTCTGCTTTGCAACTGGGGACCTTGGGCTTATCCCAAGTCCCTGTTTCCAGTTGTTCTCTTCAATAAAAAAAAAATCGAGTTAACCTAATCACAGTGACTGGCTCCTTTGTAACAACTTCTGGGAATTCACCCAGGATAAGCCTCGTCCAGAAGTGGTCCTGGGGAAGCACAACAAAGGGGAGACTCATCTGGCTGATTTTAGCCACCCAGAGTTGGATTTTTTCGAGACCACTGGTGGACTGCTGGCTATACCCAAAGAACAACTGGAGACTCGACAAACCAAACACAGAAGACCCCCCGAGAAGGACAGGGCTCCCAGGAGACTGTAAGAGTCAGGGAGTGGGGGCTCAGTTCAAAGAGTGCGAGGTACTCCAAGGGACCCCAAGGGGAGGGAGAAGGAGGAGTACTTCTTGAGAATGGCCCCTTACCCTCATAGGCTCCTGTTCTCCCAGAGGAAGGGAGGGAGCTCCTAGGGGTGCCCTAATCAGAGAAGACTGTGGAGAATTTAGCAGATGAATGGCTGCATAGCAAAGGCCATATTTAATATCAAATCGGTCAGAGTGTAGCTGAGGGCTACGTGACCTACGGCAAGAAAACACTGCCCTTGAGCACAGAGGTTCCATAGCAACGAGGAAGTTGATAATACATGGTATGTGGGAAAGTACAAAAAGCTTAAGAAAGTTGCAACTGCAAGGCTAACTGCAAAAATACGTGCATTATAAGAGACATAGCCAATCATGAGCTGTACTTCTGCAATATGTATGAGCTGATTACTGCCTGTATAAATATGATAACATTGAAATCAATAAATGAGGCTTGTTGATCATGACAGCATGAGACTTGTCTCCCGCGGCTCTTCCAACAAATGGTGACCAACGACGTGATAACGCCCTGTCGCTTCTGCTGGCCAGAAGAAAACGGGGGACACGCTACCACGATTGTTGGAGGCTACGTTGGGTTCGGGTCCTGCAGCTAGAGGGACGACTACAGAGCACAAAAAGGGGCTCCGAGTCCCGAGTGACCACAGCGGTGGGCTCGGCCGATACGTGCCGCCGAGACCTGGAGGGGCTGCAACAGAGCTGACGTCGGCATGGACAGGCAAGCGGCATATGATTTATTCACAGCATTTCTAAGGAAAAGGCAGATTAAGGGGATAGACTTAGATAAGGAACTCCCCTCGCTTCTTAAGTTTGCTACCTCTTACGGTTTCTTTGTTAATCCTCATACTGTTCATGATGTAGGGGAGTGGAGAAACTTCGGGGATAAGCTCTGGGAGTTAGTATTAGAGGATGATAAATCCGCAAAAAAGATGAGTAAGTTGTGGAAAGTGGTGCAAAATGAATTGTTAATGAGTCAAGCAGAAAAGAGAGCAGCTGAAGAGGTGAAAGTTGCACAAGAAAGGAATAAGGATTATGGATCGCAGTGGAATGCTAGTGCTCCAAACCCCCCCGCTTTTACAACCGTAAATCTGCCTGCTTCGGTACCATCTGCACCCCCTTTGAAGGTGGCAGACGACAGTGTTAATGAGCCCGAAGGGTCAGCTCTTTGTTGTCCTCCCCAGGCGGCCAACCCCCCCGGGAAACCTGAGCCTGTCCCAGGGGCTGAATCTGACCTCGCGGGGACTATGGCTAGGGAGAGGCGTGAGCTGTGGACTATGTTAGCCCGGCGGGGGGTGGAGGAGGGGGATAATGACTTGGTAATGGCTGCGAGTGAGAGCTTAGCGAGTGAGAGCTTAGCGTTCCCAGTCGTCTATACGCCTAATGCACAAGGAGGGTTACAGGCAGCTATTACAACATTAGATTGGAAAATGCTAGCCCAGCTACGTGCTACGGTGGGGAGTTATGGAGTCACTAGTGAACCAGTTAAACAAATGCTTGATTATCTTTTTAACGCCCACGTGATGCTCCCTTCTGATATTAGAGGCATAGCACGATTGATTTATACCCCTCATCAGATGTTGTTGTTTAATGCACATTGGCAACAAGAAGCTACGCTTTCAGCTAACATTCAGAGAGCTCAGGGAGATCCTTTGCATGGCATAACCATTGATGAATTAATGGGTTTGGGTGCGTACTCGCGAGTAGAAGCACAGGCACTGTCGGGTCCAGACAAATGCAGAGAGATAATGACTGTAGCTAAAAGAGCCATGGAGAAAATTAAAACGCCAGGGGGTACACCTATTTACATGGGGATAAAACAGGGGAGGGAGGAGTCACTAGGCACCTTCGTAGATAAACTAATGGATGCTATAACAAAAGCTGGAGTGGCCGAATTTATGCAAGGGGCCTTACTAAAACAATGTGTACTACAGAATTGTAATTCCTCAACTAGAACCCTTATTAATACTATGCCAGGGGACTGGACAATCCCGGACTTGTTAGAGAAGGCAGCTTCCCTTCCATCGGGTTCTCAGGCTTTTTTAGTGGATGCTTTGCAAAAGATAGAGGAGGGGTTACAAGAGCAGGCAAAGTCATTACAGGAGCAGTCAAAAGCCGCGCAAACTCAGGTCCTGGCAGCTCTTGCGCCCCTCCAAGTAGCCGCTGCGGAGAACTCCCGCCCTCGCTCAACCAACAATAGCCGTGTGAAATGTTTCCGCTGCGGAGGCTTTGGACATGTTCGCCGCGAGTGTGGAGCGACAGGAGTCTGGTATGGAAAATGCCAATCCAATACGCACAACACTAGCGCCTGCCGCAGGAAACCGGGAAACTCGAGAAGCAGCGCGAGCAGTTGCCGCGTGAAGACACAAATTGCAGCTGCAGTACCATCAGGACTCAACAGCAATTACAACCAGCCACCAGGGGAAGCCTCGGCCTGGACGTGGCAGCCTCAATAGACTTTACAATTATGACCAGTCAGCCACAAAAAATCCCCACAGGACTAATTGGACCTATCCTGATAAATGGACAACCAGTCGGAGGACTACTCTTAGGCCGATCGTCTGCAAGCATGCTGGGACTGTTTGTAATACCGGGTGTAATAGATTTGGACTATGAGGGGGAAATTATGATCATGGTTCACACCCCCTACCCTCCAGTAAAAATCTCAAAAGGACAACGGCTAGCTCAATTAATACCGCTTCCACAGATGACAAAGGGATTGATACCCTTAAAAAAGGATCCCAGACAGCAGGGAAGCTTTGGCTCAACTGGAGGGTTAACCTTGCTCACTATTGATTTGACAACTCGTCCAAAAAGGCCATGTCGACTTTCTTTTCAGAATCGGAGCATTACATTGATCGGATTGTTGGATACGGGGGCCGACACCTGTATTATCGCCCCTGGAGAGTGGCCCTCAGACTGGCCAGTGCAGCCCTCTGCTATCACAGTGACAGGGATCGGTGGAATGACACTGGCAAACCGCACACCCGTACTCAAGGTGGAAATAGATGGCAAGCAGGCTGCAGCATCATTTTCTATTGCTCCACTTCCTCCTACGGTGGCATGCCTAATCGGCCGGGACATCCTGTCTCAATTGGGCCTCGTCCTCACCAATGAGCACCCTTTAGGGTAATGGCCATTGCTTGGACTTTCCCGCTACCACTTACTTGGACTACCAAGGAACCTGTAGTGGTTAAGCAATGGCCACTAAAACGGGAAAGTCTTGAGCAAGCTCATCAGTTAGTCCAGGAGCAATATGCACAAGGACACTTGAAACTGTCTACCAGCCCTTGGAATACTCCCATATTTGTGATAAAAAAGAAATCTGGAAAATATCGGCTATTACATGACTTGAGAGCTGTCAATCGTCAAATGGAACCCATGGGGGCACTGCAACCAGGACTTCCTAACCCCTCTATGCTTCCGGAGAATTGGCCCATCCTTATCATTGATTTAAAGGATTGCTTTTTTACCATTGCCTTGCACCCACAAGACACTAAACGGTTTGCTTTTACCTTGCCTGCAATTAATAGAGGAGAACCTGATAAAAGGTTCGAATGGACTGTTCTGCCACAAGGAATGCGTAATTCACCCACCCTATGTCAGCTTTATGTTGACACTGCACTACAGCCACTTCGACAAAAGATGCCCAGAACTATCATTTATCATTATATGGATGATATTCTGTTTTCTCAGGAGGTACCATTCACAGATGAGCAAATAGAGGACATTGTAACAACATTAGCAGAATTCTCCCTCATTGTTGCTCCTGAAAAAGTACAAAGGACTGCACCTTGGAAATATCTGGGTTGGACTATTACTGAACAAAGGATTAAACCACAGAAGCTATTAATTAGTACTACAATCACCACATTACATGAGGCTCAGAAACTCTTGGGTGACTTGCAGTGGTTAAAGCGTGTCACTGGCATTCCCAACAACCTGTTGGAGGACCTGCAGCCCTTGCTAAAGGGCATTGATCCCTGTACTCCTGTGACACTTACTGAAAAACAACAGGAAACCTTGCAGCACATTATGGACTGTGTTTTAAAAGGCTTTGTGTCACGAATGGATCCTGAATTGCCCTTACATCTCACTATCTGGCACGCTGACATGCATCTCTTAGGAGCAGTTACCCAACCTCAAAAGAAAACGGGGGAGAGAGTACTGGAATGGATCTCACCGCCTTTACAGAAACGGAAAACAATAACCACAAAGATTGAAAACTTGGCAGCAGTAATCAAGAAGGGGCGTATGCGTGTAATGGAGATCAACGGTCTGGAACCAGCGACAATTAACCTGCCCATGGAAAAAGCCACACTGGACTGGTATCTTTTAAATTCTGTCGACCTGGCCGAAGCATTGCTGGCCTCAGGAGCGCAAATAGAGACAGGGTCTCTTGTGCCCAGGATGTTAAAGTGGATTGGTGAATGGAGCTGGATCAGCAAACCACTGAGGAAAGAAAAGCCTATTCCCAATGCCATAACAGCCTTCACCGACGCGGGAAAGAAGACACGCAGAGCGGCTGTAGTCTGGAAGAAAGGAAAAGAATGGCATCAGCAAATCCTGGAAGCAGAGCCTGAGGATAGTTTACAAACCTTGGAGCTTTTAGCTGTGGTATGGGCAGTGACTCACATAAGCGAACCCTTAAATGTAGTATCGGATTCACTTTATGTGGTAGGTGTTGTGTCAAGAATCGAGGATGCCACCATTAAGGAGGTTCAGAACAAGAGACTGTATGAACTGTTTTTGCAATTGAGGCGTGCCTTGAGAAATAGGACTGAGCCCTATTCTATTACTCACATTAGAAGCCACCAATGGGACACTGGTCTGGGGGAAGGAAATCAAAGGGCGGATAAACTGGTATCCACTGCAGTTACGGTACCAATGTCACAGTTCACCCTGGCTAGAGAGGCCCACTCCATGTTCCATCAGAACGCTAAGGGTTTGCAAAAACAGTTTCAGATCTCACATGCAGACGCCACAGCTATTGTCAGGAGTTGCCCTATTTGTGCAAATCATAACAATGGTGTGGGTTTAGGTATAGGGGTCAACCCTCGGGGAACAGCAGTTAATGACATTTGGCAGATGGATGTCACTCATGTGCCTAACTTTGGTCGTCTGAAATACTTGCATGTCACTATTGACACATACAGTAACTTTGTTTGGGCCACTGCCCAACCAGGGGAAAAGGGATCTCACGTAATCAGACACCTAACTAGCTGTTTTGCTGTAATGGGGGTTTGCAATCAGGTAAAAACAGATAATGGACCTTCCTATATTGGTCAGAGAGTCCAGAGATTCCTACAACAATGGGGAGTTAAACATGTGACAGGGATACCCCACAACCCTCGAGGACAGGCTATAGTGGAAAGAGCAAATGGTACACTCAAAAGATATTTGGAGAAGTTCAAAGATATTTTGGATGTGCAGGAAAGGCTGTCTAAAACATTGTTTGTTTTAAATTATCTTTGTATTTTTGGATCATCAGAAGTTCCAGCAGCTGTGTCTCATCGCACCGACAGGTCCATTACAGAAAAGGACGAACAGGCTGAGATGTGGGTTAACTATAAATGCCTTAAGACAGGAGTGTGGAAAGGCCCGGCTAAAGTGCTTTACTGGGGCAGGGGTTACCTTTGTATCTCTACCCCCACAGGCTCCGAGTGGATTCCTGCGCGCTGGGTTAAACCAGCGAGCCCGCCTCAAGGTGGAGACCGTCAGGAACATACAGCTGCATCTGAAGATACTGATTCAGCCACATCGATCCTTTTTGCAGACTGTCTTTAGTCCAGCCCAGGTGGATGTACGGACCCCACAACAACTGACATACTTGCTTGCTTGCTTAGCTAGTTATAACACTGGAGAATTGAGACTTCGTGCATGCTTGAACTGTTGGGACCGTAATCATTGTGCTTGGTTGCTAATACATTGTGGGGGTTGTGGGGGGGATAAATGGGTCCATCAGACGCGGACCAGGGGAGAGCTGTGGTGTGCTTCCTGTAGAGAGAAATGGAGGAATGAAAACGTTCGGCAAACTCTAGAGTCAAGCACTGGGTTGCCATTTCCTCTGGCTGTTCAATTATTTGAAAGTACAGAACAACAGGCCTTAGCATATGCTCGGTGGGAACTTGGGCATCTGACATGGAGAGCTAAGGCTCTTAGTACCTCCCAAGTATCACGGAAGCAGTGTGATGTTGTCTGTAAAATCCCTCGGCAGTGGGCAGTGAAACCGCAGGATTGGGAAGAGCTTTGCTGCAGATTTAGACAGATAGCAGCCGAGAGGCATAAACAAAAAGATAAAAAGAAATTTAACAAGAAAGGCCACAATGTTTAGCCTAATATGGTTTTTTGTAGCATTGCAATGTCCTGGTGTTATTAGCACTTATTGGATACCCCCGCAGCCCAAGGAAAACATCTGGGTAACCTTAGCAAACAAAACAGGACAGGAATCAATATGTTTGGCATTATCTTCATCCGGTAACCCCTTTTCTACGTGTTTAGTGGGAGTGCCCTTGGATGAGCTGCCCTGTCCACAGTCGGCACATAATTGTAAATCAAATGAGCCAATCTTGTATGCTGATCAATGGGATCAAGTGATGCCCCACTTTCCCACAGCCTCTTTGGAGCCTCAGGAACTTGAGATATTGGGTTCCTTAAAAGCGGATTGGTGCATATATTTCAATTGGACAAGTGTGTATCGTGCCAGACCTGGACGAAAAGGTGTCAATATGGCATACCCGATAAATGTTAATGCTTCATTGGCCATTTATAGAAATGACACTCAATGGTGCAACTATACAAGTCCCAACATATCTCTGTCATCCAATAATCCCATAGCATTGCCTTACGGAGTATTTTTAATTTGTGGTGATCGAGCTTGGGCCGGAATTCCCTCAAAGATAGAGGGAGGACCATGCACATTGGGTCGATTAACATTGCTTACGCCAAACACTTCTATGATTCTCCAGATGCATAAGCAACACCACAGAGTCAGGAGAATGACACACGCATTCAAACCAGACTGTCGGGACGAAGCAACATTCTGGTCAAGAGAAGAAAGAGTTTTAGCATCCTTTTTTGTTCCAGGTGTCGCTGCAGCCCAAGCTTTGACTACACTAAACAAATTAGGTTGTTGGTTGGCGAAACAGACAAATGCAACCTCGGTGGCACTATCCCAATTATTGATAGATGTAGACTCGGTAAGACATGCCACGCTACAAAATAGAGCTGCAATTGATTTCCTATTATTAGCACAAGGGTACGGTTGTGAAATGTTTGAAGGGATGTGTTGTATGAACTTGTCAGACCACTCCAGCTCTATACATGCACAATTGCACACTTTGCACACACTGACCACACATTTGCGGCAAGACTCTGGCTTTGGGTTTGATAACTGGCTAAAAGGTTTGGGTTTAGGACCTTGGCTAACTTCCTTGTTACAGCATTTAATTACAGTGGGAATTGTGATTTTTGTGTTATTATTATTGTTGCCTTGTCTTTTTAAATGCTTGCAAAACGCTTTGATGAAGTTGGTAAACGACAAATGGAACACCTCTTTGCTAGTGCTAAAAGAAAACGGGGGAAGTGTGGAGAATTTAGCAGATGAATGGCTGCATAGCAAAGGCCATATTTAATATCAAATCGGTCAGAGTGTAGCTGAGGGCTACGTGACCTACGGCAAGAAAACACTGCCCTTGAGCACAGAGGTTCCATAGCAACGAGGAAGTTGATAATACATGGTATGTGGGAAAGTACAAAAAGCTTAAGAAAGTTGCAACTGCAAGGCTAACTGCAAAAATACGTGCATTATAAGAGACATAGCCAATCATGAGCTGTACTTCTGCAATATGTATGAGCTGATTACTGCCTGTATAAATATGATAACATTGAAATCAATAAATGAGGCTTGTTGATCATGACAGCATGAGACTTGTCTCCCGCGGCTCTTCCAACAGAAGACGAGTGGGACTGGGACCTCCGGGACCCTACTTTTCATGGCTGGCTGGAAAGGGTAGAGGTGGAAGGTAGCAGAACCCTCAGAGCAGTAGGAGCCTGTGCACAGGGTGGAGGCTGACTGAGGGGAGGGAGGTAGGTGTTCCACAGATTAGAGGCACCTGGGGGTTCTTCCTCAGACAGTTCAGAGGGAGTCTGGATGGGGCTGGGGAAGTAGGACCTCTGGGGTGGGCAGGACAACTCTCAACTGCAGACCCACTGAGAGTGTCTGGCCACCAGCTGGGGGAGTGCTCCCTCCTTAGCAAGGAGGGGGAAGAGGTATCCAACCAGAGGGGAGTAGGACCTTGGTTGAGTGGCTCTTGTGCAGAGCCAGGAGGTTGAGTAAGGGGGGAAAAGAGAACTTCACAGCACAGAGACTGGCCAGAGGACCAGCCACTGGCTGTGAGTAGTCCCCTCACTTGCTAGGAGTGAGAGGGAGGTGTAGGCCCTGCTGGGTAGGGAATTCGTTTTTTAGGATATGGAAACGGAAGAGGATAGAAGTGGGGAATGAATATGCATGGGGTGTTGTGAAACTTAATGCATATGTGTCATGGGTTTGAGCTGCTGGTCCAATGCCAGTGTACCCATGAGAATATAGTACTTTACAATGGTGCTGTGAGTGGGACTGGGAATAGAGCAGAGCAGGCTCCAACTTAGAAATGGAAAGAAAAACTTCATTAACTTACACTATATAGAAAAAAGGAAAAAGAAATAACAAAATCTGAAGTGAAAAGAACCTCCTAAACCACTCCTCCTCCCCCTGCCATAATTCCTACCAAAACTTTCTGAGACAAAACCTGGAACTCCCAGCTTAAAATATTAAGGGGGAAGAGTCTTCTTTGTGCCCCGTAGAAACTCCCACAAGAAACACAGTCTCTTGTGGCCTGCACTCTTCACAAATGACCCACCCCACACAGAGGAAATGTGCATTTGAGAAGCTCTCCTTCCATGGACGGTGCTCTCACCCCCATCCATGGACCAGAAACTGCTTGTAGGGTTCCTTTTTAAGGATGCCTCTGGGACACCAGTCCCCCCACCATTTCTCCCTCAGGGCAAAGGGTTTTGAGAACAGAAGCCTCCTCTGAGGGCACCACCACACCCTCTTAATCCTCTGTTCCCTCACTCTGGCACTGGCATTTCCACTACACAGTGCCCACCTTGCATCCCCCTAACACAGTTTCCATGAGTTATAGGAGCATTAATTCAGTCTCTATGGCCACTACAAGGAAAGTCCAGCCAAAAGCCAATCCATCGTCACTTCTTTATCTTCTGCTGGCATCACAAGTCCCAGGCTGTCTCTCCCATCACTTCCAGAAGGCGCAGCCGATGAAAAGTTCATGGTATCAGGTTTGAAGCTGTGCTAGTCAAACTCTCAGGAGAGGAGGGGGCTCGGCACCCAGGATGTCCCAGTGGTAACTTTTCCACCCCTCCACGTAGGCCTGGCGAGCTACACAGTTCCATTCCCTCCCTTCTCTATCCAACGGTGGGTGGGGGGCTCAGCCAAGGCCACAGCAACAGCAGCCCTGGCCCCAATGACAAAATTTCCAATGACAAAGATCCAATGACAGCAAAGCTCACAGACAGCTGTGCCAGCAAGCCAGCAAAACTGCTGTCCAGGCTTACCTTAGCCTAGGCCGCGTGGCAGGCCTTGGCCTTGGCCAGGGGAGGCCTCCCCTCCTCCTCCACAGCCAGCAGGAGGAGGGGAGCCCGTTCACTCTCTGAAGGCCGGAAGGGAAGAGAGCCACCCCTGCAACTTCTCGTCCTGAAATGTGCGTTCACAGAGATGACATGACCTTTCAGTGGTTTAACAGGGTGCCAATCTCAGAGCCAGCTCTCTCTCACTTCCTAGGACGGATCAAACCACAACACCCAGACAAACCAAACAAAAGATGATTTATACAGACAAAAGATAATTATGAAATGTGTAAAGCACAGTCATAGGATAGTTACAAACATCAGTTTTAGCAGATATGGAAAGCGTGCGGAGTTTCTTACCAGTATTTTGCTTGGTAAAAACCACTGTAAACCTTCAGCTACCTCATAATAAAACTAGAACTTTAGGATACAATGAGTACATGTTGTAGTATAAAATAAGTTTAATAGAAAATTAAAAATGATGAGAATTAGAATAATCAATTATGTAAAAGATTGCTAATTTTATGAAATGTAGTTGTTAGACCTTATGAATGTTGGAAATAAAATTGAGAATGTGTAATGAACAAGCCTAACTGAAATTTGTTGCAAAAAGCATGAATTAATGAATAAATATAAAGGGGAGGGATTGTAATATATGATATAGAATAAATTCGTGCCAAGGAGTAAAACTACAGTATCTTTTAATGGAAGCTGAGTCACTGGAAAGAGCAATATGCACCAAAGATAGCATGAATATTCATCTATGAAAAGTGTATTCCAGGGGATTTTCATCTGACAAGATTATAGTGATATGCACCAAAGATAACATGAGTATTTGTCTGTAAGAAGTGTATTCCAGGAAATTTTGTTGGGCACCCAAAAAGGAAAAGGACATGTACCAACATGCAAAAAGAGGAAAGACCAACGGAAGAAGACAAGAGACCCCAGAAAAGCCCGGGAACATATAAAAGGACCCTGTGACAGTCGAACTGTGTGAGCCACAGTGGAGCAGAGCTCGAGAGCCACTTCCTGTCTCACTCGGTGCTGATTGCCTGGTTCAGTGCCGATCTGATTTTTGATTGTGGCTTTTATGATTGTATTTAATTATGAAATAACTTCTTTTTATTAATTGATAAAATTGACTATCTATTTATAACAGAGGGATAAATGGAATGGGGTCAACATGGTTGGGTTTCCATAGCAATGGGGTTCCCAGGGATGTGCAGAGCGTGGACAGGCCCAAAAGTCACAGCTCCTTCTCTGGTGCCTCAGATTTGGGGTGACCCAGAGCCCGGCACAGCCCCCCCTTGCGAGGTGCTCATACCCTGGTGAGCACTCAAGGCAGATTCCAAGGAGCTCTGGGCCTGGGTCCCCCCACACCCCTGGGGCTTTCTCCTCTCTTCATTTCCGTTTACTTCCTTTTTCCCGTTAATTTCGCAAAGCCCCAGTTCTTTCCTTATGATCCTGTGGCTCACCTGAGCAGGGAACGGGTTGGGGGAACCCCAGGGTGGGGGAAGCAGGGGTGAGGGGTCTGCAGGGAGGGGTGGGAGGCTGTGGGGGATGGGGGTGTCCGGCTGTACCCCCCAACACTTTCACTTTCTCTCTCCTGCAGCAGAAGGAAGAGGCCGTTTGTGCTGAGTGTCACACGGGAGGGGGGCGGGTTCTGTCCTGGGGGGCACATCCAGGGGGGTCCTGTCCTGGGGGGATCCTATCCCGGGGGGGGACACATGCTGGCCAAGGGGGTCCTGTCCTGGGGGATGGCAGCTCCGGGAGGGGTCCAGACTTCTCCATCCTTGCTGGTCCCCTGCAGGATCTGAGGCGGCAAGAGCAGCTTGGGAATGGAGCCCCAGGCAGGCAGGAAGGAGCTCCCCAAGTGCTCCTCCTTGAAGCCAGTGGCCATGCAAGTGTGGGGCCCAGCCATGGCCCAGCCCCAGGGCACAGGGATGGGCATTGGCCAGCCCTGCTCTGGCCAGCCCCAGCTGGCAGCCAGCACCTGAGCCACGTTCCCCTTCCCCTGCCCACCCCCTGGGCTTTGATTCTGGCAGCTTTGGAGCTGCTGCAAAGGTGAGAATTGTGTGGGGGAAGAAGGCGTGCCTGTAGTTTGCTCAGCCCTGCAAGAAGCACAGAAGGCAATAGGAGCCCAAGCAGTGGCTCTGTGGGGGCCTTGGATGGCTTTCAGAGCAGGGCTGGCTGGAAACGCCCCCTGCAGGGGCAGCTGTGAGGGAAGCAGTGCGGAAATGCAGCAATTGATCATTTGGTCCCTGTCTGCCCAAGGGGCTGAGAGAGCCCCACAAGTGCTGCAAAGTCAACAACAACCTACAGTACAACCTGTCCAGGACCTTTCTCCTTCCTGAGATGAACAGACAGAGCTGAAAAAAAAGAAACCCAAAAAATTTTCCCAGTTGAATCAAAAAGCTGTATTTTGGGTTCAATAACAGGGAAAATGTTTGTGTGCCCCATTGGCACTTAGAGGGTAAATGAGGAGACCTGTGGGGTGCTGTGAAGAGGAAAAAGTGACACCTGAGGGGAATTGATGCCCCCCAGTGCTGCCAGGGTCCCCAAGTGTCACAGCAAACTCTTGAATGTGTCACTGGGGTCCTGCTGTCCCCTGTAGGGTTCTGGAAGCTCCGCGTTGGTCGCTTCTGTACCCTGATGTGGGGCAGGGCCAGAGGACACCAGGGGGGTCCCTGTAAATGAAATCAGTTGTGGGGACCTGGGTGGGGGGTGACACCCGTGGGTGACGTGTCCCTGTCCACCCCTGTACTCACCCCCTCCCTGTTTGATGCCCACGACGTGGGGGTCCGGCACTGCCCCCTCCTCCATGGGTGTCCTGCAGGGATAAGGGGGGGTCTGAGGGGTACCTGGGGAGGGGGAAAGGGGAGTCCTGGTCAGAGCCCCCCCACTCACCTGTCCTGGGGCATCCTGGCGGCTGCAAGGAAAGGGGGAGGAGGTGACTGTGGGACCCTGAGACCCTGAACCTTCTTAGGAACTCAGCAGCTCAAACCACCCACACAACCCTCAAACCCCACAGGAGCCCCAATTGCCTCTGGACCCCTGAACCCCCCAGAACTTCTGCACCACCGCAGTGTCTCCAACCATCCCAGTGTCCCCAACCCTCTGATCCCCATAACCCCAAGCCCAGCAGGGAGGGGAACCCCCCAAACTTCCCCACGACCCCAGAAATATCCCCCAACATCCCTGCACAGCCCTCCAAGAGCTCCCCAAATCCTTCAGGAGCTCCCAGTTCCACCCCAATGTTCCTCAAAGCTCACCCAGAAATTCCCTGGAAGCCAAAGAAAGACCCTCCAAATTCCCCCCAAATCCCCCAGGACCCCCAGCCAAGGTCACTGTGGGCTCAGATTCCCCCATCTCAGGGGCCCTGGGTGCTGCCCCATCTCTGCCTCCACTCTGGGAGCTTCCCCTCACTCCAGGACCCCCATCCCCCCCCCCCCCCCCCATTGTTATCCACCCCGGCAGTGCCAGCAGTGAAAGCCCCCGATGACAGCCAGGAGCAGGACCAGGAACAGGAGGGTCCTGCCGACATTCACAGCCACTGCTGGGGACAGAGGGGGACACAATGGGGTCACCCTGAACCCCAGAGTGTCCGGGACATCCTCACTCCTTTGTCCCCATGGTAGAATCGCACCTTGGTGACCGACATGTCCTGCATGGCCCGGCAGCGCAGTGTCACCGTGTCCCCCTCCAGCAGCGGCCATGACGGCACCTGCAGCACCAACTGCTCTGTGGGGCAAGGGGGTCCTGTCAGACTGTTCTAACGGGGACCCTCCATTGGGTCACACCCAGAGCACCAGGGGTCCCCAGTTCCTCGACTCTACACTGGGGTGCTCTGGGATGTCCCCATGTGCAGTGCATGGGCTCTGGTCACACCAGGGGGTGACCCATGGAGCAGAGCCCACCCAGAGTCCTTTGGGGTCCCCACAGGTGCCAGGGTGGGGACACCCAAACCCCCCTCACCATTTAAGACTCTCATAGAGGGGCTGTACCCAGTGTCAGGTCTGCCACATCTGTATTCACCACGCTCGGTGACAACCAAGTCAGGTCCCTCCTGCTCCAGGCGCTGCGTGTCCTTCTACCAGGTGGTGGCACCGGTGGTCTCCAAGCCCTGGCAGGTCAGTGTCACCCGGTCCCACAGCACCGCCGGCCTCCAGGGGGGCTCCACCAGGAGCTGGCTGGTCTGGGCACCTGTGGGTGACAGGGGACACCAGCCTGCCAGGGCCAAAACAAGTCTGGGGACAGCGGGGTGGGGACATGGCATCCCCCGAGGACTCATCAGCGAGGCCGAGGGTCTGGGCTGGAAGGAAGAAGTGTCACGGCTGGGTGGGGGTGACACCATGGTGACAGCAGGACCCAGGGTTTGGGGTGTGGGGTCTGTCCTTGAACTGTCCCTGTTGGGGCACTGATGTGGCACAGATGTATCAGCCACCCTTTGCTCAGGAAGGACATGGGGACATTGTGGACACCCCAGGCATGGAGACCCTGTGCTGGCCCAGGTCATCCCCACCAGTCCCATGGCCTCTGTCCCCATGGCTCATCTGTATGGTGCTCATTCCCTTGTCCCTGTCCCTGCATCCCTGTCACCTTGTCTCTTTCCCCACAGCCACCTCACAACCCCAGTCACCTCATTCACTGGCTCTGCTGGCTTGGGGACCTCAGGGGACTCTCCAGCCCCCCTGTGCCCCCTCCCCACCGGTTTCTGTCTCACTGGGTCCCATCCCCAGGGTGTCAGGCCCATGCCCGGGGCACTCACCCCACAGGAGCAGCGCCACCTTCCCGGCCATCCCTGTGTCCCCGGCCATCCAGGCTGGCTGTCACTCGCTGCTTTGGCTACCGGTCCCCTGGGTGGCGGCTCTTTGGACAAAGGGGAAGGAAGTGAGGTCAGGCCTCGTCCTCACGTAGTGGTGGTTTTTGTTGGGGGCAGGGTGACCACAAGCTGGGGATGGGGTGGGGACAGGCTGGGGACAAGGCTGGGTGGCACAAGGTAGGATGTGAGGTTCCAAGGAGTGGAGGGGCTCTAGGGTTTGGGAGTCCCAGGGATGGGTGTCCAGGGCAAAGGGGGTTGTGAGGAAGGAGAGTCACCAGGGATGGTGACTGGTAATGGTGGGACACAGGGCTAGGAGTCTTAGGGGAACGTGGGCTCCAGGGATGTGGGGTCATGGGATGGGGTGTGAGGGGAATGGAAGGTCCTGTGGGAATGGGGGGCCTTGGAGAATCAAGGTCCTGAGGGAAGGGGGATTGTAGGGAATGCAGTGAATGGGAGAGGGTTCCTTGGGACGTGGAGATCTTGGGGAATTACAGTCGCAGGATGAGAGTCCAGTGGAGAGGGGGACATGAGGAATGGGTGTCCCAGGGATGGGCAGCGGCTGGGTGGGCCCGTGGGTCACAGCTCCTTCCCTGGGCGCCTCAGATTTTGGGGTGACCCAGGGCCAAGCACAGCCCACATGTTATAGATGAGCAATGCAATGGTTGGTACTCACAATTGAGGGATGAATATTATGTGCATTTTAAGAGAAGTTTAATTGATGTATGGTTCTGTTATTGTGGTAAGTCCTCCCATAGCCCTCTTTCCCCTCCCCCTTGTATTGTTGCCAGGGGATGGCCTTGGTAGGCGGGGCATTGGGGGAGGGCTGGCTCATTCCTAGGAGGCGTGGCATGGCAACACCTGACCTCCAATCAAATTGCAAGAAAGCAGTGTCCACCAATGGATGGTGAAGAGAAGTTGGCTGACAGGTTTTGGGAGGGGCCAAAGTTGGCTGATCTAAAACCCAAGAGTATAAAAGGCGGTTCAGCCATTTTGTAGATGAGCACATGGCGGTTTAGTTTCGTGCTCTCAGTTCTGCTCTTTGTCTTTATTCATGCTTCTGATGTATTTTGTTAAGGTTTAATAAACCTTTGAAATTTGAAAAGTGAGCTTTGTTTCTCACAAAAGGGGACTCAGTCTGGGATATACACCTTGTCTCCGTTGTTGTGGGCAAATTAGGTTGAATGGGAGAGTTGTGGTTTGTTGTTTGCTGGGGTTGTTGGAGCTGCGTTTGTGTTTGGAGTTTGGGTTTTTCATTTTGTGATGCGTGACCACCAGGGAGGGGGAGCCGAGAGGTGATAGCATGAGGGAGCTTCGGCTGAAGGAGTGATGTCATGGAGAAACTGGATTGGCGCACCACAAAAGCCAATCACTTGACAGATTTACCAAACAATTGGACAGAAATGTGTCATTGAGTTGGACCAATCAGAACCATAGATGGGAGCCAATTAGAAGACAGAAGATTTGGATCCACCTGGAGGCCCCTGCGGAGAGGTGGGGTCCTCTGGAGGTACTTGAGACCAAAGGAGCACCCAGCAGGCGTGCTGCCCTTTTTTTATTTAAGTCTACTTTGTCGCTGGGGACCTTGAGCTTGTCCCAGATCCCTGTTTCCAGTTGTTCTCTTAAATAGAAAACCCCGGAGTTAACCTAATCACAGTGACTGGCTCCTTTGTGACATCTGTGGCCCTAGGAGTTTTCGAAAGAGAAGCGTGCCCTGCTGTGAGTTCGGTGACTCAGTCGATTCCTCCTGGGACCATCAGTGATCGGAGCTCAAAACCCTGGGGACAGCAGAAGACTGAATGACAAAAATAAAGGTGGAAGAGAAAAAGCCCTCTGGGGGAAAAAACTGCAGATTATCTGGAAGACTGTGAGTATTTGCATGTGTGTGTGAGAGTCCGGGAGTGTGCTTAGAGTGTGTGTGACACTTGAAAGAGTTGCCGGATTAAGAGAAGATTTAAGAGCACCTGGGGACACCAGGGTGAGGGCTACCGTATATAATGGGACTCAAGAGCTCCTGAAGATGTCAGGTTGAGAGTTACAGGATTTAGGGGGTGTCAGATTGGTGGTGGCCGCACTTGTATCGGGAGGTTCCGAGCACGTGGTGCTGTCAGTGGTGGAGGCAGCCAAGTGACGCAGACCGCGATTGTCTGGGGCGAGGGGCCTCTGGCGGCAGGGGCAGCCAGGTGGTGCAGAGGAGCCGTGGGGGCCCCCGTGGTGAGACATGGGGTAAGAAGTTGGAAAGGTAGCAATGAGGAAATAGACATTTAGAAGACGCATATTGCTTGATATTTGCCGCATTACACTATACTCACCATCTGGGAAAGGAAAGCAGAATGTATGAGAAGAACATGAAGGAATGCAAGGATGGGCGATAAGGAGGACGACCACTGGAACAGGATACAAACACCCTGAGCCCCAAGGATGCTAAGATAGCAAGACTCTGTAGGTTCCTGGGACTGAAATTAGACTGACCATCTAGCTTGGACTGTGACCAAGGGATCAGCGAGCATGTGCCAGCAGAGGGGGTCAGAAGTTTGTTCTCCAAAAAAGGCTTCTTTACTTTCTCCTTATGACCACTGATGACCACCAGAGAGAACTGCACAGGCGCACAGGACTGATAAGATAACTAGCATATGGAAATGGAACACGGTGGAGCTGGGGAATGAATATGCATGGGGTATTGTGAAATATAATGCATATGTAATTTTTTAGAGGATAAAAGAGAATGCAACAAATGAGTCGGCGCGCACGTATTTTAAGAGAATTATCCTCCATGCGTCCAGCTGCTGAATAAAATACATACCTACTTTAAAACTCACTTGTCTTGGGTTTTGAAGTTTTTCCGCCTATCAGTGGGTAGTGGTGAGAGGGGCCCAGCACAGTAACTCCTGACACTTGCCAACCCAGCAGAACTGACCCAGTGGTACAGGAGTACCCTGATAGCAGGTGAGTTGTGTATTTGCTTTTGTTTTCCAGGGAGAAGGTAAGCTTTGTTTTTATTTTTTTTGCCTCTCCTTTCCTTTCTTTCCTTTTTTTCCTTTCCTTTTCCTTCTAACTGATGGGAAACCTGTCAGGTGGGCCTGTAGTTGGCTGCTTGGGAAAGCAGGCCTTGTGCAGAAGGTCTGTGGTGGGCTAGTTGGGAAAACGGGCCTTGTCCAGAGGGTCTGTGGTTGGCTGGTTGGGAAAACAGGTTTTGTTGGGAAGCCCTGTGGTTGGCTGGTTGGGAAGGTGGGTTTTTTCAGGAGAGCTGTGATTGGCTGTCAGGATAGGACTGAGAGCAAGTAGAGAATCCCCGAGGAGAAAAGAAAGAAGTGAAGAGATATCAGCAAATATACTCCCAAACAACCCCTTTGGCAGCAGACGAACCCTGTGGAGATGTAACCTGAACACCATAAAAAAGGTTCTGCAGTATTGTGTAATAATGTGGACTGAAAGAAAGATTGAGTCCAACCAAGTGTAGTGGCCGTGGTGTGAGTCAGAGGGAGAATGGATGTATCAAGTTCTAAACATCCTTATGCAACCCTGGTACAGATCAGAGCGAAGGGACTTCTCACTCAACAACCCTTTCGGTCTACAGTCTTCGTCCTGAACCCTATGGAGAGGCCTAGAGCTTTGCTTACCATGTGTGCCTGATCCCCAAGAACCTCTGAGCTACCCTCCATCAAAATAGGAACCACACATACCCACACCCCCCCTCAGGTAAGGGGCAAGAGATGCCCATTGACAAAACACAACAATTTATGTACACTTCCCTTGCCCTTCCTCTCCTAATGTGCACTGTGTGTTCCCACCCCAAAGGCACAGAGGGTGGAATAATGCCTACAGGGTAGCAAGCAGTAAATGTCCAACTATTCTCTTTTCCAGAAGAAATTGGCAAATGATTTGGTGTTTCTGCCCAGTTGCAAACTAAACCATCACAAAGTCTGAAAAGTCAGGTCAAGCTTCCACCAAGCTTTCCCACTTTGGGCGGGAAATTTGAACCATATTGGTTGTTGATGTAATTGTCGTGTTTTAATGGAGGGGGATTGCAAGCGTCTGTTGAAGGGAAGTACATGGGGAACAATGAGAGATGCTGGGGGAGTTGGCTTAGGAATCGGCAAGTAGAGGAAGACAGGAACCAGAGGGCAAGACTGGGTTGGCCCCTCTGTTCACCACAGAGAAGATTCTATAGCCGTGGGCACCGAGCGGGCAAGGGTGAGTGCAGGAGGGGGACAGGGACACGTCACCCACGGGTGTCACCCCCCACCCAGGTCCCCACATCCGGTGTCACTCTCAGGGCCCCCCCAGGTGTCCCCTGGCCCTGCCCCACCTCGGGATCTACAAGTGACCAACGTGGAGCTGCCAGGACCCCACAAGGGCCAGTTGGACCCCCATGACACCTTTGAGAGTGTACTGTGACAACTGGGGACACTGGCAGAACTGGGGGGCATTGATTCTCCTCAGTGGTCCCTTCTTCCTCTTCACAGCCCTCCATGGAGCTCCTCATTCCCCCACCCAGTGCCAGGTGGGCACATAACCCTTTTCCTTCTTATTGTACCCAAAATTCAGCAATTTGATTCAACTGTGTGAAAAACAAGGCTCACTCTTTCAAATTTTTAAATGTTTAATACAGGATAAATTGAAAGCAAAAAGCATGCAGGGTGCTTGACAACTGTCAGAGGCACACAGTTATCTCTAACAATTCTTCTTCTGTACCTTTTCATTGTATTGGTTAAATACATATTCAAGAAGATTATACATATTCAAACATTCTCTCAAGTTTACATGTTCCGGGAATTCTTTTGCTTCACTTGACCCTTGACCCATTTTCTTAAAGTACATGCAATACTGCAGATGAAGTTGATATATTTTACTTCCTCCCAAGGCCCTCTGGTCTGTGGTTTGACAGATCTTGGTGACTGATGAGTCAGTGGTGAGTTCCTCTTTGCATTCTTTCATTTGATATTTATTTACTTGGTTCTTTTCAATGTACAATTAATCAAGATTAGCTATTTCACAAAATTATCTGAGGTATTCTCACCATTGACAGTTAGTTACACAAATAAAGGCATTAGCTACTACAGTTACTACAGTTACAGTTACATTACTACAGTTAATGTTATAACACACAGCACATAGTCTCTATTTGGATATTTTGTGAGAGCCTCAACAAAAATATATTTATCCCACTAAAATATATTATTGACACAGGGATTAGGGTAAAAAGGCTGACAAATTCTACTCTATCTAAAGCAGTTTAAAAGTGATTGCAAACTCTACTATATTGTTGCATCATGTTGCAACCGAGCTCATCATGTCCAGGGAGGGTGCAGCTGCTGGTGCCAGGCATTGGAACAAATCAGATCGCTCTCCATTTTATTAAGTTGGAGAATCCATTTGTTACTCCCAGGGATGGAGGAGGGTGACAAAGATGAAAGACAAGGCAAAGGCAGGGTCATGGGTTTTTTATGGTGTATCATACGGGTGGAGTTTAGGGGTTGGGTCAAGGGAAGAGTTATTAGCAACACAAGAAGGGTAAAATCAAATTCCCACCTCTTTAGGACCGGGACACTCCACATTATATCAAAATAATAGCAAAAGCCAATAACTACATAGTTATTTATAACATAGTTATTTATATATGTTATAAATTTATTATATATTTATTATATATTTATTATATATTTATATATTTATATATTTATAACATAGTTATTTATAACAGAGGGAAGGTTGATGGAAGGATTTTTTTGACTTCACCTTATCCTGCCCTGATTTTATCAGCAATGAATTCAATTCATATCTCTAATTCTGATGCTATTTTGCCCATGACAGGATTTGATGAGAAATTTCTTCTGGTCCTTGTCTCAACCCAGGAACCCTTCCCTGAAATTTCCCTCCTGGTCCAGGGGCGGAGGGCAGTGAGAGAGCGGCTTTGGTGGGTGCGGGGCATCCGGCCACTGTCCATGCACGGCAAAGCAGGAAGGAGGAGGAGGGTCCCGGTCAGGTTGTTGAGCAGATGGGTGTGGGATTTGCAGCACTTGTGGGGCTCTCTCAGCCCCTTGGGCAGAGAGGGACCAAATGTCAATTGCTGCATTTCCGCACTGCTTCCCTCACAGCTGCCCCTGCAGGGGGGGTTTCCAGCCAGCCCTGCTCTGAAAACCATCCAAGGCCCCCACAGAGCCACTGCTTGGGCTCCCATTGCCTTCTGTGCTTCTTGCAGGGCTGAGCAAACCACAGGCACGCCTTCTTCCCCCACACAATTCTCACCTTTGCAGCAGCTCCAAAGCTGCCAGAATCAAAGCCCAGGGGGTGGGCGAGGGAGGGGGACCTGGCTGAGGTGCTGGCTGCCAGCTGGGGCTGGCCAGAGCAGGGCTGGCCAATGCCCATCCCTGTGCCCTGGGGCTGGGCCATGGCTAGGCCCCACCCTTGCATGGCCACTGGCTTCAAGGAGGAGCAGTTGGGGAGCTCCTTCCTGCCTGCCTGGGGCTCCATTCCCAAGCTGCTCTTGCTGGCTCAGATCCTGCAGGGGACCAGCAAGAATGGAATGGAACAAATGTTTGGAACAATTTTTCTTTCAAACCCCAAGAAATCCAAAGTGTCCCAAGCCCTCAGGACAAAAACTCCATGCCGAATGTAGTGGGGATCAGGAGTGAGTGGGGGCAGCCTCCAAGTGCTTCAGCCAACCCTGATTCACATGATGTTAGCCCTGTGGCATGAAACTGGGGACAAATCATCCATTTCTCTTGTAAAATCTACAGTTGTTCCAGTGCTGTGGGGGAAGGGCCAGAAGGGTTCTCATGTCTTGCAGATGCTGGGGGGAAGCATCTGGGATTTGTTCCTTGTTGGGAGCTTTCCCTTGAAATTGTTCCTTTTTTGGCCTTTTTGATACTGGATCTTGTTGCTGTTGCTGTTGGTTTTGTTCTCTCGTTTTTGTTTCAGGAAATTGTTCTTGTCTTGTCCCTTCAGGATCTTTGCCTTCTGTGTCTCCACTGAGTGTGGGAGAGGCAGCAGCCCCTGGTTTTTAGTGTGTTGGAGGTCAGGATTTTTTCCTCTTGTTTTCTTTCTCTCCAGGAATTTTCTCCCATTTGTTGCTAAGAGAGAACAACGACCATCCCTGTGAGAGACTAAAGAAGTGGCCATGGTGGGGGAAGGGGTGCAGCTGGCTGGAGCCTCTCAGCCCGTGGGGTTTTTCTCTTGGGAAGGGCAGAGATACGGCAAGATTTTGGCTTGGGTGTGGGGGCTGGGCTGAGCTGCCAGCTCTGTCTCCATCTGGGGATCAGAAGGAACAGTCAAACTGCTTACAGCAGGGAGAATTCACTGCCCTGTACTGCTTCTTCCTTACTGTGGGTGAGCCTTTGCTCAGAAGAGCAGCCATCGAACTGTGACCTTATTAACATCCACTTTGACTGGAAAGAACCCTCACCAACTCCTCAGGCACCTCAGGAGAAAACCCAGGACCCCGAACTGCTCCTTCTCAGAGGGAGCCTCTCTTGGCTGCGTTTGGGAGCCACGCTGCTGCTGCCCAGCCCCACCGTTTTTCTGCCTTTGTTCTGGGTTTTTTTGCTGCACTGGAACCCAGCACTGTGTGCCTGCTGGGACAGCCCACGGCTCTTGCTACAGCTGTGGAGTTTCTGTTCGTTTTTCTTTTGCCACTCTGGGGTCTGCTCACCTCTGCCATTCCAGCTTGCTGCTTCCAAGGTTCCTGCTACAGCACATTTCATTATCCCGAGGGTAACTGGGACAAATTCCCTACCGTGAGTTTGTAAAAGAAGCCGCTTTTCCACCCCTTGTGCCGGCTGTGCCCGCCATTACCATGGAGAGAGAGACACACAGAGAGACAGCCGAGCTGGTGCCACAGCGCCCCCTGCAGCTGTGGGGGAATCATTGCACTCACCCCGCCCAGACAGGAGCCACCAGCGCCCCTGCCGGCTGTGCCCAGAACTGCACCAGAGGGGAAGGGCCTGCAGCCATTGTTGAGTTTCTGGTTCTGTTTGTTGCTGCCATTGTAAGAACACTGTTTTCCTTGTGATCTATATATTTGTCTATATCTATATCTATATCTATATCTGTAGATGGAATGAGTTATACAAGTTATATTGAGAACAACAAAAAAATTCACAAATCAAAAGGCTTGTCTACAAAATGGTGGCTTTTCCTTTTATACCCCTGGTGCTGCATCAGCTTGATGCATATTCATTTGATTTTACGCAGTCTCAGCCCCTGTCACTCATTTCAGTGCCAACTCAGTTTTGTCACTGTGGTCCTCAGGACTATCACTGGATGAAATTCTGGTACTTTTAAGGTCGTGTCCCAAAGGCTTGGCCAACAACAGTCCATCCAATGTAAACCCACAAAACCTACCTTGTAACACAAACCCATTCCCTAGAAAACCAAACTTCTGACCGGGCCACCGTAAGAACATCCACCACTCCACAACACAAAGCACTATCCCAACACTAACAACATCACAATATTTATTCAACAATATGATCAATAATGTAATATCAATTCATATAATACCCAGCAAAAGTCAACTTCCATTAACTTGTTTCTCACAATATATACTGGTAAAGAACTGTTATTCCTGTTCCCATATCTTCGCCCAAAAGCTCCTTAATTTCAAAGTTACAACAATTCAGAGGGAAGGCGGTTATATTTTCCATTCCAAGAGAAGTTCTCATCTTCCTTGGCAGACACCTGTCTTTCAAACCAAAATGTATTGGCAGCCCAAAGTTGGGGAATCCAGTTCCTAAAGTCTGACAGAGCTGAACAGAGAAACACCATTTCTGCCAGTTTAACCAAAAAGCTGCATTTTGGTCCCAGGAGATGTGAATCAGGTCCTGTGTCCCCTTGGAGCTGGCATGGGAAATGGTAAGCTGCGTGGTGTACTGGGAGCACTGGGAAGGGGATTGCAGAGCCACTGGGAGCATGGGGGTTGAGAGGAACCAATTTGATTTTCATTTATGTCTCAACATACACTATACATGAGGTGAAAAATTATTCCAGGGGCTGTACATGTACTGGGGACCCTGTCCCAGGTTTGTCCTTGGGGATGCTTCATATAACAGCCAGTCAGGAGAGAGAATTCTTCCATGAGTGGGCTGTGAGTGACACCTCACTGCCTGGTGGGACAGATGCCTGGATTCCCGGGAAAAATGTCGGGGAAAAATGCCCGGGGAAAATGCCTGGGAAATCAGGTTGTAGGAGGAAGCTTACCAAAGAAAAGCAGTTAACTGTGACACAACAGGAGCCATTTTGCTTTGGGTTTCTTGGAGGGATCAGGGGCTCACTTAGATGGTCAGCTCTGCCCTCCTCCCCCTCCCCTTGCCTTTTCCTCCCTTTGATCCTTCCTCCCTGTCCGCACCCATTCTTCCCTGCTTTGTTGCTTCCACGAGGCAGCTCGTTCCTGCGATGACCTGATGCTCTGCTGCTTCCCCAACCTGGTGCTCCACCTTCTCCAATGGAGCAGATGCTGCCCTCACGCAGTCACAGGTGCTGCCACCAGGGTTTCCCCCAATGCCTGCCACACCAGCCCCAACCTGGTGCTCTCCCACTTTCTCTAGCAGAGCAGATGCTGCCTGCACGCACCAATCACCTCTGGTGTGTTTCCCGTATTGCCTGCAGCAACGAGCCTGCTGCACCAGCCCACAGCGGTACCAGCCCATGGCAGCCAGCCCATAGCCACCAGTGCTGCAGCACTAGCCTGCAGCCAGCCTGCAGCCAGTGTTCACCAATGCCAGAGACACGCAGCCACTCACAAAAGCCACAAGGGCTCGCCACATGCACACTCCATCTGCCGAGCTGATGCCGAAAGAGCGCCCAGGGTTCTTGTGGTAATGCTGTCCCTGTCTTCTGTTTCTCTCTCTTTCCCTCTTCTCCCCTCTCTGTTCTCTCTTCTAATTCCCCTTCGATATGAACACTTGCCCTCTTTTATCAATACTGACTTCTCAGATATAACATTGCCACATTTGTGCTTCATTTTCATCCAAGGAATCGACCAGAAAGAATCGTCCCCAATTGCCCCTTTTACAGTGGGATCAGACAGGGGGAGTGGGAGGGGGAATGGCGACCCCTGGGTGTGCTGCGAGCACTGTGGGGAGAGAATGGGGAAGTCACTGAGGGTACTTGGGGCACTCAGATGGGGATTGGGGAGCCCCTGCAGGTACTGGGAAGGGAATGGGGGAACCCCTGGGGGGACTGGGAGAGGAAATGGGGAGCACAGGGTGCCCTGTGTAGCCTCCCCCTGACTCATCACCACCTCCCTTGGGAGGATGGGCAAGCACAGGAGCCATGGAGGGAGCACCCCCAGTGTCACCCAGTGCCTCCCGCTTCCCAGAGTGTCACAGCTTCTGTTGGAGATTGTCATAGATGTCACTGGGTTCCCACGGTTGCTCGTGTGGCCCCCGCAGCTCCATGTAGGTCACCTGAGGATCCTCCCCAGGGGGTGCCAGGGGCTCCGGGTAAACTCTATGGGAATACAGGGGTGAGTGAAAGGGAATGGGAGGTCCTGGGGGTTTGGGTGAAAGGTGTATGATGGCTGGAGGCTGCCCTCACCTTTCCTGGTGCTTCCTGGCAGCTGCAAAGGAAAACTGGAGGGGTGACTTTGGAGTCCCAGGGGCCCCCATCCACCCATGGGAGTCCTGAATCACCACCTGGCCCTGAATTCCTCCCAGGTCACCCCAGTTTCCCTGATACCCTCCAGAACCAGTGAACTACCCCACATCACCTACCACCCTAAACCCCAAGAACCCAAAGCCTGGCAAAGAATGGGAGCCTCTGAACTCCCCAAAAACCTCCAATAGAAGCCCCAAAATCCCTGCAAGACCCTCCAACACCACCCCAAATCTTTGAGGACCCTGAACAAAGGTCCTGAGTGCTCAGCACTGCCCAAGTCAGGGGCTGTGGGTGCTGCCCATCACCCCAATATTCCAGGTGGCCTCCCACCTCCCCAGGGCCCCGGGTGCCCCCATTGTCACCCACCCGTGTTGTTCCACCGGTGCCAGCCCACAGCTACACCCACGAGAAGGACCAGGAACAAGAGGGACACGCCAACCCCTGTGGCCACTGCTGGGGACAGAAGGGACACGTCAGGGTCAGCTGTCACTCTAGAGGGTCCTGCCATCCCAATGACCCTGTGTGACCCCACCTCTGTTCCAGTTTCCCTGCGATGTCACCTCCAGGGCCAGCTCAGGGCTGAGTGCCTGGAACACGCGGTGCCCATCCTGTCCCAGCTGGTTGGTGGCCATGCACTGGTAGGTGCCCGAATGTCCCACGCTGACATTCCCAAAATCCAGGACAGGACCCCGGGCCACCTCCTGGCCATTGTGCAGCCAGGTGAAGGTGACAGGGGCTGAGCCCACCTGCACCGAGCAGTGCAGGGTCACGGGGTCACCTGCGTGCACCTGGTGTGCCGGGGGACTGGGGGTGATGGTGGCATTGGCCACAGGCACTGTGGGGACAGAGACAGGGCTGGCACCAGGCGAGGTGGGATGAGGGTGCCGTGGTCACCCCCAGCCCAAGAGTCCCCCTCAGCAATGACGACGACATTCAGGGGGACACTCTCGGCCATGTTGTTCCCATTGCTGACTCAGCAGTGATAGTGGCCGCTGTCACTGTCCCCAGCGTGGCGCAACTCCAGGCAGGGACCTGTGCCCAGCTGTGCCCCTGATCCCCCCCGGTGCCAGATGAAGGAAAGGGGACCTGTCCTCTGAGGCCATCACACAGCTCAGCACCAGGCGGTCCCCCAGTGCCACCTGTCCCTCAGGGGGCTGCACCCACAGGGACACTCCTGAGAGGGGGAGCCCTGTGGGTGGAGGGGGGACACCAGGGGACAGTGAGGGAAATGGGTGGTGGGAAGAGAGTGGCAGGGGGACCCCAGTGAGGAAGAGGCGGCACAGAGCTGGTGGGCGGGGGTGGGCCGGAAAGGAACCCTGAAAGAACGATGGGGGATTCAGGGAGGGGACACCTGGAGAGGGATGGGGGGGGACACCAGGGAGCTTGTGGGGACACAGGGAGGGGATGGCTGGTTGTGGGGACGGGTGGAGGGAACCTGGAAAGGGAAGGGGGGACCCAGCGTGGGACTGGGGAAGGATTGGGGGGACTGGGAAGAGATAAGGGGATGCAAGGCAGGGATGGGTGACCTGAGATGGAACGTGGGAAAGGACAGAGGGACCCGGGGAGGCACAGGGGACAGGGATGGGGGGAGTTGGGGTGGGATCCTGGAAGGGATGAGGGGACATCGGAAAAGGTGTCAGGGAAGGATCCGAGAAGCGATGGAGGGACTTGGGGCACGGATGCGGGACCTGGGAAAGGATGGAAGGACCTGGGGAGGGACCTGGGCAATGATGGGGAGACCCGGGAATGGTGTCAGGAGGGGCTGGGGTTACCCAGGCCAGGCTGAGTGTCCTCAGCCAAGGGACCCAGGGATGCTGTCGGGGCTCCCCATGGAGACCCGGGCATGGCTCTCCTGCACGGCCCCGCCCTGGGAGCAGACCTGGCAGCTGTAATTCCCCGAGTGAGAGACCCCCACGGCAGACACCAGGAGCTGTAGGGACCCCTGCGGGCCCCACACCAAATGTCCATCCCGGTAGAAGAGATGCAGGAGGGGGGCTGGGGGCCGCAGGGGGCTGGGGGTGCTGAGGCAGCTGAGATTTAACCTTGGTGAGCTTGGGGGAGTCCTCCAGCACTGGCACTGTGAAGACCTCAGGGAAGGAGAGGAGGGGGATTTTTGACCCTGAGTCCTTGGGGAGGGGCTGTGGGGGTGTCAGAGTGGTGGCTCTGGGGTGCTCACCGTGCACTGTCACTGTCACCCGCGCTGAGGTCAACTGGCCAGTTTCCACCTGGCCCTTGCACCAGTAGTCACCGCTGTGGTTGTGCTGCAGAGGGGACAGGGACAGCTCGGTCCGCTGGAGGGGCATTCTCACCTCCTTGTCCCCATGGTAAAATTGCACCTCGGTGACCGACGTGTCCGGCCGGCCCCGGCAGCGCAGTGTCACCGTGTCCCCCACTACCAGCGGCCGTGCCGGCACCTGCAGCACCAGCCGGTCTGTGGGAGAAGAGGGTCCTGTCACACCGTTCTAATGGGGACCCCCCATTGGGTCACACCCAGTGCACCAGGGGTCCCCAATTCCTTAACTCCACACTGGGTTACTCTGGGTTTTCCCTGTGTGCAGAGGACAGGCTCTGGTGACACCGGACGGTAACCCGTGGAGCAGAGCCCACCCAAAGCCCTCAGAGTCCCCACAGGTTCCAGGGTGGGGATACCCAAAC
The DNA here is from genome assembly GCA_021534815.1 of Acrocephalus arundinaceus. Lineage (NCBI taxonomy): Eukaryota > Metazoa > Chordata > Aves > Passeriformes > Sylviidae > Acrocephalus > Acrocephalus arundinaceus. The sequence continues at coordinate 83,275 of JAJEOU010002721.1, forward strand.
CCTCCTCACCATGTGAGACTCTCACAGAGGGGCTGTACCCAGTGCCAGCTCTGTAACACGTGTAGGTGCCATTCTCAGTGACAACGAAGTTGGGTCCCTCCTGCTCCCAGCGCTGCCCATCCTTATACCAGGTGGTGTCACCGGCGGTCCCCGAGCCCTGGCAGGTCAGTGTCACCCGGTCCCACAGCACCGCTGGCCTCCAGGGGGGCTCCACCAGGAGCTGGGTGGTCTGGGCACCTGTGGTGTCAGGGGACACCAGCCTGCCAGGGCCACCACGGGTCTGGGGACAGCAGGGTGGGGACATGGCATCCCCCAAGGACTCACCAGTGAAGCTGAATGTCTGGGCTGGAAGGGAGAAGGGACAGGGCTGGGTGGGGGTGGCACTGAGGGGACACCAGCACCCAGGGTTCGGGGTGTGGGGTCTGTCCTTGAACTGTCCCTTTGGGGGCACTGATGGGGCACAGATATCTCGGCCACCCTTTGCTCAGGCAGGACATGGGGACAGCGTGGACACCCCAGGCATGGGGACCCTGTGCTGGCACAGGTCACCCCGATCAGCCCCACGGCCTCTGTCCCCGTGGCTCATCTGTATGGTGCTCATTCCCTTGTTCCTGTCCCTGCATCCCTGTCACCTTGTCTCTTTCCCCACAGCCACCTCACAAGCCCGGTCACCTCATGCACTGGCTCTGCTGGCATTGGGGACCTCAGGGTACCACACAGCCCCCCTGTGTCCCCTCCCCACTGGTCTCTGCCACACCACAGCCCATCCCCAGGGTATCAGGCCCGTGCCCGGGGCACTCACCCCACAGGAGCAGCGCCACCTTCCCGGCCATCCCTGTGTCCCCGGCCATCCAGGCTGGCTGTCACTCACTGATGTGGCCACCGGTCCCCTGGGTGGCGGCTCCTTGGACAAAAGGGGAAGGAAGTGCGGTCAGGCCTCGTCCTCACGTCGTGGTGGTTTTTGTTGGTGGCAGGGTGGCCACAAGCTGGGGACAGGCTCTGGGCAGGGAAGGGACAGGCTGGGGACAAGGCTGGGTGTCACATGGTGTGACGTGGGTTTCTCAGGAGTGGGGAGCTCAGGGGTTTGGGGGTCGCAGGGATGGGTGTCCAGGGCAATGGGTGCCCTTTGGAGGGGGATGGGGATGCCTGGTAATGGTGGGACACAGGGCTGGGAGTCCCAGGGGAATGTGGGCTCCAGGGATTTGGGGTCATGGGATGGGATGTGGGGGGAATGGAGGGTCCCATGGGAATGGGGGGCCCTGGGAGAATCCGGGTCCTGAGGGAAAGGGGATTGTAGGGGATGGAAGGAATGGGAGAGGGTTCCTTGGGACATGGAGATCCTGGGGAATGACAGTCCCAGGGTAGAGTCCAAGGGAGAGGGGGACATGAGGAATGGGTGTCCCAGGGATGGGCAGTGGCTGGGTGGGCCCGTGGGTCACAGCTCCTTCCCTGGGTAACTCATGTTTTAGGGTGACCCAGGGCCCAGCACAGCCTGCATGTTATAGATGAGCAATGCAATGGTTGGCTCTTACAATTAAGAGATGAATATTACGTGTATGTTAAGAAAAGTTTTTTTGATGTTTAGTTATGTTATGGTAAGTCCTCCCACAGTCCTCTTTCCCCTCCCCCTTGTATTGTTGTCAGGGGATGGCCTTGGTAGGCGGGGCATTGGGGGACTGCCGGCTTGTTCCTAGGAGGCGTGGCATGGCAACACCTGACCTCCAATCAAATTGCAAGAAAGCAGTCTCCACCAATGGATGGAGAAGAGAGGTTGACTGACAGACTTTGGGAGGGGCCAAAATTGGCTGATGTAAAACCAGGAGCTGAAAAGGCGGAGCAGACATTTTGTAGGTGAGCACATGGCGGTTTAGTTCCAGTGCTGCTCTTTCTCCCTATTCAGTCTTTTTTCAGTCTCCCTATTCAGTCACTGTTGTATTTTGTTAAGGTTTACTAAACCTTTGAAATTTGAAAATTGAGCATTGCTTCTCACAAATGGGGACTCAGTGTGGGATATGCACCTCATCTCCATTGTTGTGGGTAAATTACTTAGAATGAGAGACTTGTGGTTTGTTGTTTGGTGGGGTTGTTGGAGCTACTTTTGTGCTTGGAGTTCGGGTTTTTCACTTTGTGATGAGTGACCACCAGAGAGGGGGAGCTGAGAGGTGATAGCACGAGGGAGCTTCGGCCAAAGGAGTGACATCACAGAGAAACTGGATTGGCGCACCACGGCAGCCAATCACTCTACAGAGTTTCCAAATGATTGGACAGAAATGCGCCATTGAGTTGGACCAATCAGCAACCACAGATGGGAGCCAATTAGAAGACAGATGATCTGGATCTACCTGGAGGCTATAAAAGGACTCCTCTGGGGAGGGGTGGGGTCCTCTGGAGGTACTTGAGACCAAAGGAGCACCTAGCACCTATGCTGTCCTTTTTTTTTATTTAAGTCTGCTTTGTCACTGGGGACCTTGGGAGTGTCCCAGGTCCCTGTTTCCAGTTGTTCTCTTCAATAAAAAAACCAAGTTAACCAAATGTTGGGGGTTAGCCTTGTTTCTTTTTTCACCTATAGAATTTTTTCCCAAGAGTTGCAAGGCAATTGATGGCCGGGTACTTATGAGTGATCAGGTGAAGACAAAAGCATGGAAGGTAGCACTTAGCTACATCCTTGTCTCCGGGAGTTTTTCCCCGAGGGGGGGGGGGAGAGAAAGACGGGGGCTGGGGGGGTTGGGGGGGCAGCTTCACTTTTGGTGTGGTCTGTGTCGGGGGCGGACGCGGCCGCCGTTGCTGGGTGGGTTTCTCACTGGCACCGCCGGGATCTGATCCTGGAGAGAGAGCTGCCGTCGTCTGCTCGTGTGCCCAGATCCGGATTTCTCTTTTTGCTGCCCTGCTGGAGCTGCCTCGGCTGGGCATCCTGCCCCACTGCCTCGGCGTTGTTTTGGAGCTGCTGCACCACGGGCCCGCGCTGGCCTTCTTGCCAGACGTCTCTGCCCTCCAGTGACCACCGACTGAGCTCCGAACTTCATCCGATCCACCAGCCCGGGATTCCCCACCGTTCCAGCTTGGTACTTTTCTTTGAAGTCCCCCAGAGACCAGACTGCCCCGGGTTTTGTGGGACCAAGCTCCGTCAAGGTCCCTGGTTCTGTTTTCGCTATTAATTGCTGTAGTTGTTGTTGTTTGTTTGCCTTGTTATACCTATTAGTAAAGAACTGTTATTCCTATTCCCATATCTCTGCCTGAGAGCCATTTTAATTTTCTAAATTATAATAATTTGAGGGAAGGGGATTTGAATTATCCATTCCAAGAGAGGCCCTGCCTCTCTCTAGCAGATACCTGTCTTCTTTCAAAACTAAGACAGATTTTGGTGCCCAGACGTGGGGCTTGAGGGCATTGAGAGAAAAAAGGGAATAACAGTTCTTAAGTGACCTAATTTCTTGTTCATTCTTGTTCACTGGATATAGAAACCTTGACAGGTAATGCCATGTGGTCTAACTTATCCTGGTTTGGGTGGCATGTGGTTGTGGCTTTATTTTGCCCATTTGCAGGCCCTTATCTAAACATGGGCCCTATAACAAAAGCTACTGTGGCTGTTATTCAGTTTGTTTTATGGGCTGATAAGGTGAGGAATTCACTGATTTTTAACTTGCTCTGGACAGCAGGCACGTGGATACGTGGCTATCACATACTAAGTGGTGTATTTGGGGTTACTTTAAGAATGGTACTTTCTGTGAGGAAATGACAGTGAGAGAAGTTTTCCAGACCTTTAGCCAGTTCCTTATGCCTACTCCACCAGCTTTTGAAGAATTCAAATTTCCTCTAGAAACTAACCAAATGTTGCTGATGATCCTAGCTTATTTAGCTTTCAAAGATAAGGTGAGGTCAATTTGGAGCACTGCACAGACTAGGGATATTGCTGTGGGGCCTGACACTGCCCCAGAGGCTTGAGATACTGCTGTAGGGCCTGATACTGCCCCAGAGACTAGAGATACTGCTGTAAGGCATGATACTGCCCCAGAGGCTGAGAATGCTGCCATAGAGCCTGATACTGCCCCAGAGACTGGGGATGCTGGCCCACTGCCTGACCCTGCCCCGCAGCCCACCCCAGAAATGAACCACCCCAGTTGGGTGGGGGTTCTAGTGGAAGAGATACGTGAGATGAGCCAAGTGCTGAAAGAATAAACTTCCCCAGCTGGTGAGAAGCCCTCCCCTTGCCCTGAAAGGGGAGAATCCGATGGTGCAGCAGTGGAACCCACAGAGGTTACAACCGTCCAGGTTCCAGCTGAACCACAGGACCAGTCACAACCAGCTGCAGTTGCCCCTGTAGAAACAAAGAAGTATAAGATGAAATCAGAGCACCCAGGTAATAAGGATAAGAAAGGAGGGCCCTCACAGCCCACAGGGGAACCAGAGGTTGAGATTACCATCGAGTCCCTGACTTATGAAAGCCTACGTAATCTGCAAAAAGATATTGCACGACGGGGACGTGAGGCTTATACAACTTGGTTACTTCGGGTTTGGGACCTTATAGGTACAGGCGTGCAACTGGATGGTGGTGAGGCAAGGAACTTGGGACCCTTGACCCAGGACTCAGGGGTGAATCAAGTATTTGTAAGGGAGCAAGGCCCCCTTCCCCTCTGGGAGCGACTTCTAATGAGTGTAAGGGAGAGGTTTGTCCACAGAGACAGAATGCAGGAGCACCATCATAGAAGTCAGTGGAAGACCCTTGAGGAAGGGATCCAACAGCTGAGGGAAGTGGCCATATTAGAGGTACTCTTTGGGAGAGGTGGACAGCATGACAATGACCCTGACAAGGTCAGGTGCACAGGGCAGATGTTGTGGAACCTGGCAAGTAAGGGGCCATCTCAATACACCACCTTCATTGCAATGATCAATCCTGATAGCAACCGGGAGACAGTGGGTTCTGTCGCCAGCAGGCTCAGAAATTATGAGAGCATGGTCAGTGGCCCAATGCAGGCTCAGGTCTCTGCAGTAGTTAAGGAACTCAAAGAGGAGGTAATAAGAGAAGTGAGGGAGGAGGTGAGGGAGGAGATGAGGAGGAACAGTTCCCATGCGGCACCGGTGCGAGTCACAGGCCCCAGAGCCAGAGCCCAACGCCCTCCAGCTAGAGAGAGAGGGTACACCCCAAGGGCTGACCTGTGGTTTTTCTTGCGTGACCATGGGGAAGACATGGGAAGGTGGGATGGAAAACCCACTTCTGCCCTGGCAGCACGGGTGCGTGAGCTCAAGGAGAGAAACACTAACCGAGGGGGTCCCACTAAAATGAAAGTAGCCTCAACCTCCCAGGACCGAGCCACCAGGTATTATAGAAGTGAAGATGATATGTCAGATCCCCTTGAAGGAGCCTCTACAATGTATGCCCAGGAAGGGAATAATAACCAGTGCTAGAGGGGACCTGCCTCTAGCCAGGAAGAGGCACGGGAAAACCGAGTCTTTTGGACTGTGTGGATTCGATGGCCTGGCACATCAGAGCCACAGAAATATGAAGCTTTGGTAGATACTGGTGCGCAGTGTACCCTGATGCCATCGGGACATGTGGGGGCAGAACCCATTTCCATTGCTGGAGTGACAGGGGGATCACAGCAACTGACTCTGGTGGAAGCCGAGGTGAGCCTGACCAGGAAGGAGTGGCAGAAACATCTGATTGCAACCGGCCCAAAGGCCCCGTGTATCCTGGGCATTGACTTCCTCCGGAATGGGTATTACAAAGACCCTAAGGGACTCAGATGGGCTTTTGGAATAGCTGCTGTGGAGGCAGAGGGCATCAAGAAATTGAACACCTTGCCTGGACTGTCAGAGAACCCATCTGCAGTAGGACACCTGAAGGTAGAAGAACAACGAGTACCAGTTGCCACCTCGACGGTGCACCGCCGGCAGTATCGGACCAATCGAGATGCCGTGATCCCCATCCACAAGATGATCCGGGAGCTGGAGAGCCAAGGGGTGGTCAGCAAAACCCACTCACCCTTCAACAGCCCCATCTGGCCTGTGCGCAAGTCTGATGGAGAATGGAGACTGACTGTGGACTATCGTGCATTGAATGAGGTGACACCACCGCTGAGCGCTGCTGTGCCGGACATGCTGGAACTCCAGTACGAGCTGGAGTCCAAGGCAGCAAAGTGGTATGCCACTATTGACATTGCTAATGCATTTTTCTCCATTCCTCTGGCTGCAGAGTGCAGGCCTCAGTTTGCGTTCACATGGAGGGGCGTGCAGTACACCTGGAACCGACTGCCCCAGGGGTGGAAGCACAGTCCCACCATCTGCCATGGACTGATCCAGGCTGCACTGGAAAAGGGAGAGGCTCCAGAACATCTGCAGTACATCGATGACATCATTGTGTGGGGGAACACAGCAATGGAAGTGTTTGAAAAAGGGGAGAAGATCATCCAGATTCTCCTGGAAGCTGGCTTTGCCATCAAGAAGAGCAAGGTCAAGGGACCTGCCCGAGAGATCCAGTTCTTAGGGGTAAAGTGGCAAGATGGTCGTCGCCAGATACCCACAGAGGTAATCAACAAGATCACTGCAATGTCTCCACCAACCAGCAAGAAGGAAACACAAGCTTTCCTAGGTGCCATAGGCTTTTGGAGAATGCACATTCCTGAGTACAGCCAGATTGTGAGCCCTCTCTACCTGGTTACCCGCAAGAAGAATGATTTCCACTGGGGCCCTGAACAGCAGCAAGCCTTTGCCCAGATCAAGCAGGAGATCGCTCATGCGGTAGCCCTTGGCCCAGTGAGGACGGGACCAGAGGTAAAGAATGTGCTCTACTCAGCAGCCAGGAACAATGGCCTGTCCTGGAGCCTATGGCAGAAGGTGCCGGGTGAGACTCGAGGCCGTCCACTGGGATTCTGGAGCCGAAGCTACAGAGGGTCTGAAGCCAACTACACTCCCACGGAGAAGGAAATCTTGGCCGCCTATGAAGGAGTTCAAGCCGCCTCGGAGGTGATTGGTACAGAGGCGCAACTCCTCCTGGCACCCCGACTGCCTGTGCTGTTTAAAGGAAAGGTTCCCTCTACCCACCACGCCACCGACGCCACATGGAGCAAATGGATTGCCCTCATCACACAGCGCGCCCGTATTGGAAACCCAAACCGCCCTGGGATTTTGGAAGTTATTACCAACTGGCCGGAAGGTGAAAGCTTTGGTCTCATGGATGAAGAGGAGCAGGAGCAAGTGACACGGGCTGAAGAAGCACCACCGTACAACCAACTGCCAGTGGAAGAGACACAGTACGCTCTTTTCACTGATGGTTCCTGTCGCATTGTAGGCCTGAACCGGAAATGGAAGGCAGCTGTATGGAGCCCCACACGACAAGTTGCACAAGCCACTGAAGGAGAAGGTGGATCGAGTCAACTTGCTGAACTCAAAGCCATTCAGTTAGCCCTGGACATTGCTGAAAGGGAGAAGTGGCCAAAGCTCTACCTCTACACTGATTCGTGGATGGTGGCCAATGCTCTGTGGGGTTGGCTGGAAAGGTGGAAAAAGGCCAACTGGCAGCGTCGGGGAAAACCAATCTGGGCTGCTGATGAGTGGAAGGACATTGCCACTCGGGTAGAGAAGCTACCTGTGAAAGTCCGCCATGTAGATGCCCATGTCCCCAAGAGCAGAGCTAATGAGGAGCACCGAAACAATAAGCAAGTAGATCAAGCTGCCAAGATAGAAGTATCAAAGATAGACTTAGACTGGCAGCACAAGGGAGAGCTGTTCCTAGCTCGATGGGCCCATGATGCTTCAGGACATCAAGGCAGAGATGCCACCTATAAGTGGGCACGAGACCGAGGGGTGGATCTAACCATGGACAGTATCTCCCAGGTTATCCATGACTGTGAGACATGTGCTGCCATCAAACAGGCCAAGCGGGTGAAGCCCCTATGGTATGGGGGACGGTGGTCTAAATATAAGTATGGGGAAGCCTGGCAGATTGACTACATCATCCTTCCCCAGACCCGCCAAGGCAAGCGCTATGTGCTGACCATGGTAGAAGCCACCACTGGATGGCTGGAGACCTACCCTGTGCCCCATGCTACTGCCCGGAATACCATCCTAGGCCTTGAAAAACAAGTTCTTTGGAGACATGGCACCCCTGAGAGAATTGAGTCGGACAATGGGACCCATTTCAAGAACAGCCGTGTAAACACCTGGGCTAGAGAACATGGCATCGAATGGATATATCACATCCCTTATCATGCACCAGCTGCCGGGAAAGTTGAACGGTGCAATGGCCTGCTTAAAACCACCTTGAAGGCACTGGGTGGGGGGTCCTTCAAGAACTGGGAGATTAATTTAGCAAAGGCCACATGGTTAGTGAACACCAGAGGTTCCACCAACTGAGCAGGCCCTGCCCAGTCTGAGCCCCTGAGAACAATGGATGGGGATAAGGTTCCAGTGGTACACATGAGAGGTATGCTGGGAAAAACTGTTTGGGTTAATTCTGCCTCCAGCAAAGACAATCCCATCCGTGGGGTTGTCTTCGCTCAGGGACCAGGTTGCACTTGGTGGGTAATGCAAAAAGATGGACAGACCCGATGCATACCTCAAGGAGACCTTGTTTTAGGGTGAACTACCCATGCCACTGTATTCGTACCCACATCTGCATGTATATATGTATATAATTGAGGTAGTGCATGTATGTATATAGTTTAGAAGTTTAAATTCAATGTAATATGTTGGTATGGGAAAAAATTCGGGGTGGATTAATGTTGGGGGTTAGCCTTGTTTCTTTTTTCACCTATAGAATTTTTTCCCAAGAGTTGCAAGGCAATTGATGGCCGGGTACTTATGAGTGATCAGGTGAAGACAAAAGCATGGAAGGTAGCACTTAGCTACACCCTTGTCTCCGGGAGTTTTTCCCCGGGGGGGGGGGGGAGAGAAAGACGGGGGCTGGGGGGGTTGGGGGGGCAGCTTCACTTTTGGTGTGGTCTGTGTCGGGGGCGGACTCGGCCGCCGTTGCTGGGTGGGTTTCTCACTGGCACCGCCGGGATCTGATCCTGGAGAGAGAGCTGCCATCGGCTGCTCGTGTGCCCAGATCCGGATTTCTCTTTTTGCTGCCCTGCTGGAGCTGCCTCGGCTGGGCATCCTGCCCCACTGCCTCGGCGTTGTTTTGGAGCTGCTGCACCGCGGGCCCGCGCTGGCCTTCTTGCCAGACGTCTCTGCCCTCCAGTGACCACCGACTGAGCTCCGAACTTCATCCGATCCACCAGCCCGGGATTCCCCACCGTTCCAGCTTGGTACTTTTCTTTGAAGTCCCCCAGAGACCAGACTGCCCCGGGTTTTGTGGGACCAAGCTCCGTCAAGGTCCCTGGTTCTGTTTTCGCTATTAATTGCTGTAGTTGTTGTTGTTTGTTTGCCTTGTTATACCTATTAGTAAAGAACTGTTATTCCTATTCCCATATCTCTGCCTGAGAGCCATTTTAATTTTCTAAATTATAATAATTTGAGGGAAGGGGATTTGAATTATCCATTCCAAGAGAGGCCCTGCCTCTCTCTAGCAGATACCTGTCTTCTTTCAAAACTAAGACACCAAATCACGGTTACTGGCTCCTTTGTAACATCTGTGGCCCTAGGAGTTTTCGAAAAAGAAGCGTACCCTGCCATGAGTTTTGTGACTCAGCCGATTCTTCCTGGGACCATCTGTGATCACAGGCTGAAACCCCAGGGACAGAGGAAGACTGAAAAACAAAATATAAAGGTGGAAGAGAAAAAGCCCTCTGGGTAAAACAAACTGCAGATGATCTGGAAGACTGTGAGTATTTGAGTGTGTGTGTGAGAGTCTGGGAGTGTGCTTAGGGTGTGTGTGACACTTGAAAGAATTGCTGGATTAAGAAAAGACTTAAGAGCACATGGGCACACCAGGTTGAGGGTTACCGGTTTTAATGGGACTCAAGAGCTCCTGAGGATGTCAGGTTGAGTTACAGGATTTAGGCGGTGTAAGATTGGTGGTGGCCATGCTTGTATTGGGAGGTTCCGAGCACGTTGCGCCATCAGTGGCAGAAGCAGCCAAGCGACGCAGACCGTGCTTGTCCAGGGCGAGGGGCCTCTGGCTGCAGGGGAAGCCAGGCAGTGCAGAAGAACCATGGGGGACCCAGGGTGAGACATGGGGTAAGAAATTGGAAGGGTAGCAATGAGGAAATAGACATTTAGAAGATGCATATTGCTTGATATTTGCTGCATTTCACTATACTCACCATCTGGGAAAGGAAAGCAGGATGTATGAGAATAACATGAAGGAATGCAAGGATGGTTGATAAGGAGGAGGACCACCAGAACATGATACAAACATCCTGAGCCCCAAGGGTGCTAAGATAGCAAGACTCTGTAAGTTCCTGGGACTGAAATTAGACTGACCATCTAGCTTGGACTGTGACCAAGGGATCAGCGAGCATGTGCCAGCAGTGGGGGTCAGAAGTTTGTTCTCCAAAAAAGGCTTTTTTACTTTCTCCTTACAACCACCTACGACCACCAAAGACGACTGCGCCGGCGCAAAGGACTGGTAAGATAACTAGCATATGGAAATGGAACAGGGTGGAGCTGCGAAATGAATATGCATGGGGTATTGTGAAACTTAATGCACATGTAATTTTTTAGAGGATAAAAGAGAATGCAACAAATGAGTCAGCGCGCACGTATTTTGAGAGAATTATCCTCCATGCATCCAGCTGCTGAATAAAATACACACTTACTTTAAAACTCACTTGTCTTGGGTTTTAAAGTCATTCCGCCTATCAGTGGGTAGTGGTGAGGGGGGCCCAGCACAGTAACTCCTGACACTTGCCAACCCAGCAGAACTGACCCAGTGGTACGGAAGTCCTCAGATAGCAGGTGAGTTGTTTATTTGCTTTTGTTTTCCAGGGAGAAGGTAAGCTTTGTTTTTCTTTTTTCCCACTTCTTTCCTTTCTTTCCTTTTTTTCCCCTTTCCTTTTCTTTCTAGCTGATGGGGAAGGCAGGCCTTGTTATGTGGGCCTGTAGTTGGCTGCTTGGGAAGGCAGGCCTTGTGAAGAAGGCCTGTGATTGGCTGGTTGGGAAGGCAGGTTTTCTTGGGAAGGCTTGGGTTGGCTGGTTGGGAAGGCGGGTTTTGTCAGAAGAGCTGTGATTGGCTGTCAGGACTGGGAGCAAGTAGAGACTCCCCAAGGAGAAAAAAAGGAAGTGAAGAGATATCAACAATTATATTCCCAAACAGTCCCCTGGGCAGTACACGAGCCCATGGAGATGTAAGCTGAACACCAAAATAAGGTTCTGCAGTATTGTGTAATAATGTGGACTGAAAGAAAGATTGAGTCCAACCAAGTGTAGTGGCCGTGGCTTGAGTCAGAGGAAGAATGGATCTATCAAGTTTTAAACATCCGTATGCAACCCCAGTACAGATCAGAGAGAAGGGACTTCTTACTGAACAACCCTTTCTGCTCTAGCCTCTTCGTCCTGACTCCTATGGAGAGGCCTAGAGCTTTCTTTACCGTGTATGCCTGAACCCCAAGAAACTGTGAGCTACCCTCTATCAAAATAGGAACCACACATACCCACACCCCCCTCAGGTAAGGGGCAAGAGGTGCCCCTTGACAAAACACAACAATTTATGTACACTTCCCTTGCCCTTCCTCTCCTAATGTGCACTGTGTGTTCCCACCCCAAAGGCACAGAGGGTGGAATATTGCCTACAGGGTAGCAAGCAGTAAATGTCCAACTATTCTCTTTTCCAGAAGAAATTGGCAAATGATTTGGTGTTTCTGCCCAGTTGCAAACTAAACCATCACAACGTCTGAAAAGTCAGGTCAAGCTTCCACCAGCCAGCTTGGGGACTGTTTTAAGTAACACTTTGGGCGGGAAATTTGAACCATATTGGTTGTTGATGTAATTGTCGTGTTTTAATGGATGGGGATTGCAAGCGTCTGTTGAAGGGAAGTACATGGGGAACAATGAGAGGTGCTGGGGTAGTTGGCTGAGGAATCGGCAAGTAGAGGAAGACAGGAACCAGAGGGCAAGATTGGGTTGGCCCCTCAGTTTGCCACCAAGACACCAAGAAGATTCTATAGCCGTGCTGTGGGCAGCAACCCCACAGGCATGGTAAGGTGGGGGCAAAATCCATACTGAACCTCTGTCATTCCTCAATTGTCTTTTCCCTCCAGAATCCAATAGGGGTACAACTGACAAATAAAATACACTAGAGACTAGAGGGCAAGACCAAGTTGGCCTCTGTACTCACCACCAAAGTACACCTACTGTGGGTAGCAACCCCATAGTCATAGTAAATGAGAATAAAAAGCCATACTGGACCTCTGTGATTCCCTTTTGTCTGCTCCAACCTGTTCATGTCACCAATTCCGCCAATCATTGTGCTTAAAAAAACCTCCTGAGTTTTTTTTCTCTCTTCCCACTGTCCTTACTCACATCAACAGATGCCAGTATGACTCATCCAAAATTAAACTTTGACTAAAGAGAAGTAAATCATTGAAATTGAAAATGAAAATTATTGTTCGAGCCAAATGACTTCTAGAAAAGGAAAAGGGGGGGTTGTTATAGATGAGCAATGCAATGGTTGGCCCTCACAATTAAGGGATGAATATTATGTGTACATTAAGAGAAGTTTTATTGATGTATAGTTGTGTTATTGTGGTAAGTCCTCCCATAGTCCTCTTTCCCCTGACCCTTGTATTGTTGTCAGGGCATGGCCTCGGTAGTCTGTCACAGTACAGATAGTCGGGAGCTGGACAGATAAATCTGGCTATATTAAGAAACCCAATAAGGCGCTCCTAGTTCGATAAACAAGTCCCTAAGTGAACAACCATATGAAAGATTTAAACTCAGAGGCCTCAACCAATCCCTTTGAACCCTAAATACAGATGTATCATTGGCCAGGGAATACGTGATGCTCCCACGTGAGGACAACAGCCGTCCCATGAGCAGAGCAGAGTGAGACAGAACAGCCCATGAGGCTGTATAAAAATTTGATGAGCAAGGAGAGCTGCCAAAACAGCGTGAAGAATTGCCCAAAAAGGTGTGAAGAGCTGACAAAAATCTGGATTCCCCTTTGTAAATACCCCATAATGGTATCTAAACACTGGAAATAGAAAATGGTGCTGAAAACATGGGAGGATGGTTTTCACTGGAAGAAAACCCCATGGTCAAGGTATTGATTCTCCTTTTACCTAAATGGGGAGTAAAGTATACACAGCAGGCATTGCTAGCCTTGCTGGTGTGCTCTGGGAACCACAGACTGAATGCTATAAAGCCCTGGGAAACTGTTTCAGACTTGCTGGGGTAGTTGGAAGCTCAGGGGGATGCAGAGATGGCAGTAAAGATACTGTGGACACCCCCTGCTGAAACACCCACCAAGGACACGGAGTGGGGCAGAGCGGCAGGTGAAAAACTGAGGGGGGAGTGGCTGTTATTTGCCAGAGGTCCCACACTGAAACTGGCACCAGGTGCATCCTCGGAATGCCCGGGGCCCCCCACACCCCAGCTACAGAGACCATCTTTGGGCTCTGCACCCCATAATGTGCCACAGACACAACCTGCCGAAAAACCCCAAGATGGCGGAGAGCACATGTAGGGCGAGGCACTCACCAAGATGGCGCTCGCCACATGACGCAGGAGGTGCCTGCTCAAGATGGCGGAGTGCCGTGTCACCAGAGGCTGGAAGAGAAGCCTTGCTAGTCTGTCACAATATGGTCTGGAGCTGGACAGATAGATCTGGGTGTAATAAGAAACCAAATTAAGCTCTGCTTGTTCGATAAACAAGTCCCTAAGTGAACAATCATGGGGCAGATTTCAACTCTAACAGAGACCTCAGCCAATCCCTCCCAACCCTAAATGCAGATGTATCATTGGCCAGGAAGCTGGGCCATGTAAAGGCTCAGACCAATCAGTGCCTAGATCCAGGAGTTTTGAACTCCATATATAAGAAGGTTCCAAAAAATAAAACCAGCTATTTGCCTCATGATCAAGAGGACTGGAGTCATGAGCCTGGGGTCACATGCTGGAGCTTGAGTACGTCGACATGGGACATTTGGGCACCTACCAGTGCATGGCCACCAACCAGGGACAGGATGGGCACCATGTGTTTCGGGCACTCAGCCCTGAGCTGGCCCTGGAGGTGACCCCTGGCTCACCCTGGGTCACAGGTGGGGTCACACGGGGTCACAGGCGTTTCCAGGACATTCTGGGGTTCTTGGTGTCCCCGATGTATCCACTCTGTCCCCAGCAGTGCCTGTGAATGTCGGCAGGACCCTCCTGTTCCTGTTCCTGCTCCTGGCTGTCATCGGGGGCTGTCACTGCTGGCACCGCTGGAGTGGGTGACAGTGGGGGAGGGATGGGAGTCCTGGAGTGAGGGGAAGCCCCCAGAGTGGGGGCAGAGATGGGGCAGCACCCAGGGCCCCTGAGCTGGGGGAAACTGAGCCCACAGTGACCTTGGCTGGGGGTCCTGAGGGATTTGGGGGAGAATTTGGAGGATCTTGATTGGCTGCCTAACAGGGTAGCAAGCAGAAATGTCCAACTATTCTCTTTTCCAGAAGAAATTGGCAAATGATTTGGTGTTTCTGCCCAGTTGCAAACTAAACCATCACAAAGTCTGAAAAGTCAGGTCAGCTTCCACCAGCCAGCTTGGGGACTGTTTTAAGTAGCACTTTGGGCGGGAAATTTGAACCATATTGGTTGTTGATGTAATTGTCGTGTTTTAATGGATGGGGATTGCAAGCGTCTGTTGAAGGGAAGTATATGGGGAACAATGAGAGATGCTGGGGGAGTTGGCTGAGGAATCGGCAAGTAGAGGAAGACAGGAACCAGAGGGCAAGACTGGGTTGGCCCCTCTGTTCACCACAGAGAAGATTCTACAGCCCTGCTGTGGGCAGCACCCCACAGGCATGGTAAGGTGGGGCAAAATCCATACTGGACCTCTGTCATTCCTCAATTGTCTTTTCCCTCCAGAATCCACTATGGGTACAATTGACAAATAAAATACAATAGAGACTAGAGGGCAGACCGAGTTGGCCTCTGTAATCACCGCCAAGATACACCTACTATGGATAGCAACCCCACAGGCATGGTAAATGAGAGTAAAAAGCCATATCAGACCTCTGTGATTCCCGTTTGTCTGCTCCAACCAGTTCATGTCACCAATTCCACCAATCATTGTGCTTAAAAAAAACCCTGAGTTTTTTTTCTCTGTTCCTACTGTCTTCACCAACATCAAGAGATGCTAGTATGACCCATCCAAAATCAAACTTTGACTCAAGAGAAGTAAAAGTAAATCATTGAAATTGAAAATGAAAATTATTGTTCGAGCCAAATGACTTCTAGAAAAAGAAAAGGGGGGGTTGTTATAGATGAGCAATGCAGTGGTTGGCTGTCACAATTAAGGGATGAATATTATGTGTGTGTTAAGAGAAGTTTTATTGCTCTATAATTGTGTTATTGTGGTAAGTCCTCCCATAGTCCTCTTTCCCCTGATCCTTGTATTGTTGTCAGGGGATGGCCTTGGAAATCTGTCACAGTACAGATAGTCTGAAGCTGGACAGAAAAATCTGGCTGTAATAAGAATCCCAATTAGGCTCTCCTAGTTCAGAAAACAAGTCCCTAGGTGAACAACCATATGAAAGATTTAAACTCAGAGGCCTCAACCAATGCCTTCCAACCCTTAATGCAGATGTATCATTGGCCAGGGAACTGGGTGGTGTTAAGGCCCAGACCAATCAGTTCCTAGATCTGGGAGTTTTGAACTCCCTATATAGGAAGGCTCCAAACAATAAAACCGGCTGTTTGCCTCATGATCAAGAGGACTGGAGTCATGATTTCTGTCTCCAACCTACAACCGCATGTAATACATGATGCTCCTGTGTGAAGATGACAGCCATCTGAGCAGGGCAGAAGGATAGAGAACAGCCCATGAGGCTGTATAAAAATATGATGAGTAAGGAGAGCTGCCAAAACAGCAAGAAGAACCAAACAAAATGGTGTGAAGAGCTGACAAAAATCTGGATTCCCCTTTGTAAATACCCCATATTGGTATTTAAATATTGTAAATAGAAAATGGTGCTGAAGACATGGGAGGATGGTTTTCACTGGAAGAAAACCCCATGGTCAAGGTATTGATTCTCCTTTTACCTAAATGGGGAGAAAGTATACACAGCAGGCATTGCTAGCCTTGCTGGTGTGCTCTGGGAACCACAGACTGAACGCTATAAAACCCTGGAAAACTGTTTCGGGCTTTCTGGGGTGGTTGGAAGCTCAGGGGGATGCAGAGATGGCAGTAAAGATACTGTGGACACCCCCTGCTGAAACACCCACCAAGGACACGGAGTGGGGCAGAGCGGCAGGTAAAAAACTGAGGGGAGAGCGGCTGTTATTTGCCAGAGGTCCCACACTGAAACCAGCACCAGCTGCATCCTCGGAATGCCCGGGGCCCCCCACACCCCAGCTACAGAGACCATCTTTGGGCTCCACACCCCATCATGTGCCGCAGACACAGCCCGCCGAAAAACCCCAAGATGGCAGAGAGCACATGTAGGGAGAGTCACTCACCCAAGATGGCGCTCGCCACATGGCGCAGGAGGTGCCTGCTCAAGATGGCGGAGTGCCGTGTCACCAGAGGCTGGAAGAGAAGCCTCGCTAGTCTGTCACATTACGGTCTCGAGCAGGACAGCTAAATCTGGCTATAAAAAGAAACCCAGTAAGGCTCTCCTAGTTTTACAACCAAGTCCCTAAGTGAACAATCATAGGACAGATTTCAGCTCTAACAGAGACCTCAGCCAATCCCTCCCAACCCTAAATGCAGATGTATCATTGGCCAGGAAGCTGTGCCATGTAAAGGCCCAGACCAATCAGTGCCTAGATCCTGGAGTTTTGAGCTCCCTATATAACAATGTTCCAAACAATAAAACCAGCTGTTTGCCTCATGATCCAGAGGACTGGAGTCACGAGCCTGGGGTCCTGTCCTGGAGCTTGGGGACGTTGATGTGGGACATTCGGGCACCTCCCAGTGCGTGGCCACCAACCAGCTGGGACAGGATGGGCACAGTATGTTCTGAGCACTCAGCCCCGAGCTGGCCCTGGAAGTGACCCCTGGCTCACCCTGGATCACAGGTGGAGTCACATGGGGTCACACTGGTGTCCAGGACCCTCTGGGATTCAGGGTGACCCCGATGTGTCCCCCTCTGTCCCCAGCAGTGGCTGTGAATGTCGGCACGACCCTTCTGTTCCTGGTCCTGCTCCTGGCTGTCATCGGGGGCTGTCACTGCTGGCACCACCGGGGTGGGTGACAATGGGAGGGGGATGGGGGTCCTGGAGTGAGGGGAAGCCCCTAGAGTGTGGGCAGAGCTGGGGCAGCACCCACGGCCCCTGAGGTGGGGAACCTGAGCCCACAGTGCCTTCGACTAGACGTCCTGGAGGATTTGGGGGGAATTTGGGGGGTCTTGGTTGGATTCCAGGGTCATCCCTGGGTGGGCATTGAGGAACACTGGGGAGGAATTGGGGACTCCCGGAGGGTTTGAGGAGCTCTTGGAGGGTGGTGCAGGGGTGTTTGGCGATCTTTCTGGGGTCCTGAGGGAGTTTGGGGTTGCCCCACCCTGCTGGGCTTGGTGTTCTGGGACTCAGAGGGTCGGGAACACTTGAGGGGTTGGGGACACAGCAGTGGTGCAGAAGTTCTGGGGAGTTCAGAGGGGCTTGGGGTGCCCGGGGGAATCAGAGGTAAAGAGGGAATCATGGCTCCAGCAGGGATTTGAGAGTTGTGTAGGTGGTTGGAGCTGCTGAGTTCCAAAGAAGGTTTAGGGTCACAGGGTCTCGACTGTCACCCCTTTTCCCTTGTCCTTTCAGAGACCAGGAGGCCCCAGGACAGGTGAGTGGTGGGCTCTGGCCAGGACTCCCCTTTCACCCTCCACAGACACCCCTCAGACCCCCCTTATCCCCACAGGACCTCCCCAGAGGCGGGGTTGGTGGTGGACCCCCCCGTTGTGGGCAACGAGTAGGCAGGGAGTGAGTACAGGGGGGGACAGGGACACATCACTCATCGGTGTCACCCCCCACCCAGGTCCCCACAACCGGTGTCACTCTCAGGGCCCCCACGGGTGTCCCCTGGCCCTGCCCACCTCGGGATCCACAAGTGACCAACATGGAACTGCTGAGGTCCTATGAGGGACAGCTGGACCCCCAGTGACACCTTTGAGAGTGTGCTGTGACACTTCGGGACACTGGCAGCACTGGGGCACATTGATTCCCCTCAGTGGTCCCTTCTTCCTCTTCACAGACCTCCATGGAGCTCCTCATTCCCACCTAGTGCCAGGTGGGCACATAACCCTTTTTCTTCTTATTGTACCCAAAATTCAGCAATGTGATTAAACTGAGTGAAAAAGAAGGCTCACTCTTTCAAATTTTTAAATGTTTAATACAGGATAAAATGGACAGCAAAAAGCATACTGGGTGCTTGGCAACTGTCAGAGGCACACGGTTATCTATAAAAATTCTTCTTCTGTACCTTTTCATTGTATTGGGTAAATACATATTCAAGAAGATTATACATATTCAAACATTCTCTCGAGTTTACATGTTCCAGGAATTCTTTTGCTTCATTTGACCCTTGACCCATTTTCTTAAAATACATGCAATACTGCAGATGAAGTTGATATATTTTACTTCCTCCCAAGGCCCTCTGTTCTATGGTTTGACAGATCTTGGTAACTGAAGAGTCAGTGGTGAGTTCCTCTTTGCAATCTTTCGTTTGATGTTTATTTACTTGGTTCATTTCAATGTTATCATACAGATAAGATACTCCACCAGTACATTTAAATCAGCTATTTCACAAAATTATCTGAGGTATTCTCACCATTGTCAGTTAATTACACAAATAAAGGCATTAGCTACTTCTGCAGCAGTTAATGTTATAACACACAGCACATGGTCTCCATTTTGATATTTTGTGAGAGCCTAAACAAATATATATTTATCCCACTAAAATATATTATCGGCACAGGGATTAGGGTAAAAAGGCTGACAAATTCTACTCTATCAAAAGCAGTTCAAAAGTGAATACAAATCATAATTTATCAAAATAATTTTCAAAAGCCAATATAATAGCGAAAGCCAATGGCTACATAGTAATTTCTAACAGGGGGAAGGTGCGTTGAAGGGTTTGACTTCTCCTTATCCTGCCCTGATTTTGTCAGCAATAAATTCAATTCATATCTCTGACTCCGGCTCTGTTTTGCCCACGACAGGATTTGATGAGCAATTTCTTCTGGTCCTTGTCTCAACCCAGAAACCCTTTCCTGAAATTTCCCTCCTGGTCCAGGGGCGGAGGGCAGTGAGAGCGCAGCTTTGGTGGGTGCGGGGCATCCGGCCACTGTCCCTGCACGGCAAGGCAGGAAGGAGGAGGAGGGTCCCGGTCAGGTTGTTGAGCAGATGGGTGTGGGATTTGCAGCACTTGTGGGGCTCTCTCAGCCCCTTGGGCAGAGAGGGACCAAATGTCAATTGCTGCATTTCCGCACTGCTTCCCTCACAGCTGCCCCTGCAGGGGGGGTTTCCAGCCAGCCCTGCTCTGAAAACCATCCAAGGCCCCCACAGAGCCACTGCTTGGGCTCCCATTGCCTTCTGTGCTTCTTGCAGGGCTGAGCAAACCACAGGCACGCCTTCTTCCCCCACACAATTCTCACCTTTGCAGCAGCTCCAAAGCTGCCAGAATCAAAGCTCAGGGGGTGGGCAGGGGAGGGGGACCTGGCTGAGGTGGTGGCTGCCAGCTGGGGCTGGCCAGAGCAGGGCTGGCCAATGCCCATCCCTGTGCCCTGGGGCTGGGCCATGGCTGGGCCCCACACTTGCATGGCCACTGGCTTCAAGGAGGAGCACTTGGGGAGCTCCTTCCTGCCAGCCTGGGGCTCCATTCCCAAACTGCTCTTGCCGGCTCAGATCCTGCAGGGGACCAGCAAGAATGGAGAAGTCTGGACCCCTCCTGGAGCTGCCATCCCCCAGAACAGGACCCCCTTGGCCAGCATGTGTCCCCCCCCGGGACAGGATCCCCCCAGGACAGGAACCACCTAGATGTGCCCCCCAGGACAGAACCCACGCCCCCGTGTGACACTCAGCACAAACGGCCTCTTCCTTCTGCTGCAGGAGAGAGAAAGTGAAAGTGTTGGGGGGGCACAGCCGGACACCCCCATCCCCCACAGCCTCCCACCCCTCCCTGCAGACCCCTCAGCCCTGCTTCCCCCACCCTGGGGTTCCCCCAACCCGTTCCCTGCTCAGGTGCTCCCCTGGATCATCAAGGCACGAACTGGGAGGTTTTGAAATTGAGAGCAAAAAGGAAGGAAATGGAAATGAAGAGAGGTAAAAGCCCCAGGGCACTGGAAGACACGGACCCAGAGCTCCTTGTAATCTCCCTGGGGTGATCACTAGGCCAAGAGCACCTCAGGGGGCAGTCCTGGGCTCTTGGTCACCCCAAAATCTGAGGTACCCAGGGAAGGAGCTCTGACCCACGGGCCTACCCAGGCACTCCCCATCCCTTGGACCCCAACCCTTGGGGCCTTATTTCTTTTATTCCTCCCTTCTCTGGGACCCCCATACCTGGACTGCCATTTCCCAAGATCTCCATTCCCAAGGACTCGCATTCCAGTAATTCTGTCACCTAGGGCCCCCTTCCCTTGGCGACCTTGTTTCCTTCGGGACCCCCATTATCACAGGGCCCCCCTTTCTCCTGGCACCCCCATCCTTTGATCACAAATCCATTGACGCCGAGTTGTTCTGGTTCCCTCATCCCTGATTCCTCGCACTCCTTCGCACCCACATTCCCATGGGACCCTGTCCATGTTTGAAAGACAGGTGTCTGCTAGGGAGGGGCAGGGCCTCCCTTGGAATGGAGAATTCAAATCCCCTTCTACCAAATTATTATTTGGAAAATAAAGGGGCTTTCAGGCAGAGGTGTGGGGACAGGAATAACAGTTTTTTACTAGTATGTATGACAAGGCAAACAAACAACAACAACTACAGCATTAATAATAAACAGAACTAGGAACCTCAAGGGGCTTTTTATCACAAAGCCTGGGGCAGTCTGGTCTTGGTGCCGCTGGCGTGACTCCGAGAGCACCAAGCTGGAATGGTGGAAAATCCTGGGCTGGTGGATGAGATCAGAAGCTTTGCGATGGTAACTGGAATGGCAGGGATGTCCTGGCAGAGCAGGGGGAGTGCGGGACCACAGAGTAGCAAAAAGCCTCAAAGCAGCGCTGAAGAAGCGGTGGACAGGGCTGGCCCAGCAGGGCAGGAGAAGGCGAGCTCAGAGTTCGGGGGCACATGAGGAGATGATGGCAGATTTCTCGGGACCAGGCCCAGTGAGACAGTGCACTCCTCCCAATCAAGCAGCAGCATGGCCATCCTCTCTCCAATGCTGAGAGCAAGAAAGCGAAGCTGCCCCCAGCCCTGTCCTTTGCCTGCCCTGAACCTCATGTTATCTTCCCCCTCTGAGAGAAACTCACAGAGACAAAAGAAGTGTAGCCAGGTGCTACAATTCCTCTCTTTTGGCCCCTTTGTTCTGCTTGAGTATCTCTAAGGACCCAGTAGTTAGTTTCCTAGCAAGTTATGGGAAAAATTCTATAGGTAAAAAAAGAGAAACAAGTCTAACCCCCAACAGCTCAGAAGAGCAGCCATCCAGCTGCGACCTTATTAACATCCATTTTGACTGGAAAGAATCCTCACCAACTCCTCAGGCACCTCAGGGGAAAACCTGGGACCCCAAGCCCCTCCTTTTCTTAGGAAGCCTCTCTGGGCTGCTTTTGGGAGCCAGGCTGCAGCTGTCCGGCCCGGCTGTTTTTCTGCCTTTGCGCTGGTTTTTTTTGCTACACTGGAATCCAGCACCGCGTGCCTGCTGGGACAGCCCATGGCTCTTGCTACAGCTGCAGAGTTTCTGTTTATTTTTGTTTTGCCACTCTGGGGTCTGCTCACCTCTGCCATTCCAGCTTGCTGCTTCCAAGGTTCCTGCTACAGCACATTTCACTATCCAGAGGGTCACCAGGACAAATTCCCCGCCGTGAGTTTGTAAAGGAAGCTGCCTCTGCACCCCTTGTGCCACCTGTGCCTGCAATTTCCATGGAGAGAGAGACGAGACAGAGAGACCGCCGAGCTGGTGCCACTGCGCCCCCTGCAGCTGTGGGGGAATCCTCGCACCTGCCCTGCCCAGCCGGGAGCCACCAGCGCCCCTGCCGGCTGTGCCTGGAACTGCACCGGAGAGGAAGCTTTCTGTAGCTGTTGTTGAATTTCTGGTTCCGTTTGTTGCTGCCATTGTTGTTTGTTTGCCTTCTTATCCACCTATATATATATATATATATGTTATTAACTACTCAGATCTCAAATGGGAATGAGTTATAAAAGTTTGATTGAGAACAATAAAAAAATGATAAAGCAAAAGGCTTGTCCACAAAATGGTGGCTTTGACTTTTATACCCCTGGTGCTGCATCAGTTTGATTCTTACTCATTTTGGTTTTACACAGTCTCTGCCCCTGTCTCTCTCCTTAGTGTTACTGCAGGTTTGTCACAGTGGTCCTCAGGGCCATCATTGGGTGAAATTCTTCTCCTTTTAAGGTCATGTCTCAAAGGCTTGGCCAGCAACAGTCCATCCAATGTAAACCCACAAAACCCACAAAGCAACACACAAAACCATCCCTGCGAAAACCAACCTTGCAACCAGGCCACCACAAGAACATCAACCACTCTACAACACATATCACTATCTCAACACTAACAACATCACAATATTTATTCAACAATATAATCAATAATGTAATGTCAATTCATATAATACCCCATAAAAGTCAACTTCCATTAACTTGTTTCTCACAATATATATTAATAAAGAACTGTTATTCCTGTTCCCATATATTTTCCTGAAAGCCCCTCAATTTCAAAGTTATAATAATTCGGAGGGAAAGCGGTTATATTTTCCATTCCAAGGGAGGTTCCCATCTTCCTTGGCAGACACCTGTTTTTCAAACCAAGACATATTGGCAGCCCAAAATTGGAGAATCTGGTTCCTAAAGCCTGACAGAGCTGAACAAAGAAACCCCATTTCTGTCAGTTTAACCAATAAAAGCGGCATTTTTGTCCCAGTAGCAGGGAACCAGGTGCTGTGCTCCCTTGGAACTGGAATGAGAAATGGTAAGCAACATGGTGTACTGGGAGCACTAGGAGAGGGATTGCAGAGCCACTGGGAACATGGGGGTTGAGAGGAACCGATCTGATTTATGTCTCAATGTATGCTATAGATCGGTGAAAAATTACTCCAGGAATTGTACATGTGCTGGGAACCCTGTCCTAGCGAGGCGTCATGTAACAGCCAATCAGGGGAAAGAAGACTTCCATGAGCGGGCTGTGAGCCACCCCCCACTGCCTGGTGGGACAGATGCCTTGATACCCAGCCAAAATATCAGGGAAAAAGGCCTGGAAAAAAATGTCCAGGAAATTGGGCTGTGGGAGAAGCCTTAGCAAAAAAAAGCAATTAACTGTGACACAAGAGCAGCCATTTTGCTTTGGGTTTCTTGGGGGGATCAGGGGCTTGCTTGGATGGTCAACTTGGCCCTCCTCCCTCTGTCTCTTTTTCCTCTCTGTGATCCTTCCTCCCTGTCTGCACCTGTTCTTCCCTGCCTTGTTGCTTCCACGAGGCAGCTTGTTCCTGTGATGACCTGGTGCTCCACTGCTTCCCCAACCTGATGCTCCACCTTCTCCATGTGGAGCAGATGCTGCCCGCACCCAGACGTGGCTGCTGCCACCAGGGTTTCCCCCATTGCCTGCCACACAAGGCACAACCTGGTGCTCTTCCACCTTCCCCAGCAGAGCTGAGGCTGCCTGCACGCACCAGCTGCCTCTGCTGTGTTTCCCTTATTGTCTGCAGCAACGAGCCTGCTGCACCAGCCCACAGCCGTACCAGTCCATGGCAGCCAGCCCAAAGTCACCAGTGCTGCAGCACTAGCCCACAGCCAGCCTGTAGCCAGTGTTCACCAACACCAGAGACGCTCAGGTGCTGCTGCTTGGAAATCGTGCCCAGACACTCACAAAAGCCACGAGGGCTCACTGCACGCACACTCCATCTTCTGAGCTGATGCCCACAGAGCACCCAGGGTTCTTGTGGTAACGCTGTCCTTGTCTTCTGTTTCTCTCTCTGTCTCTCTTCTCCCCTCTCTACTGTCTCTTCTAATCCCCCTTCAATAAGAACACTTACTCCACTTTATGAAAAAACAGTTCTCAGATATAATATTGCCACATTTGTGCTTTATTTTCATCAGAGAGAAATCAATCAGAAAGAATCCTCCCCAACTGCCCCTTTGAAAGTGGGATGGGAAAGGGGGAGTAGGAATGAGGAATGGGGAATGGGGAATTGGGAACCCTTGGGTGTGCTGCGAGCACTGTGGGGAGAGAGTGGGGAAGTCACTGAAGGTACTTGGGGCACTCGGATGGGGGTTGGGGAGCCCCTGCAGGTACAGGGAAGGGAATGGGGGAGCCTCTGGGGGGACTGGGAGAGGAAATGGGGAACACAGGGTGCCCTGGGTAGCCTCCCCCTGACTCATGACCACCACCCTTGGAAGGATGGGCAAACACAGGAGCCATGGAGGGAGCACCCCCAGTGTCACCCAGTGCCTCCCGCTTCCCAGAGTGTCACAGCTTCTGCTGGAGATTCTCATAGATGTCACTGGGTTCCCAGGGTTGCCTGTGTGGCCCCCGCAGCTCCATGTAGGTCGCCTGAGGATCCTCCCTAGGGGCTGCCAGGGGCTCCGGGGGGGCCCTGTGGGAATAAGGGGGTGTGTGGAAGGGGATGGGAGGTCCTGGGGGTTTGGGTAAAAGGTGCATCATGGCTGGAGGCTGCCCTCACCTTTCCTTGTGTTTCCAGGCAGCTGCAAAGGAAAACTGGAGGGGTGACTTTGGAGTCCCAGGGGCCCCCATCCACCCATGGGAGTCCTGAACCACCACCAGACCCTCAATTGCCCCCAGGTCCCCCCAGTGTCCCTGGCCCCCAAAACCCCTGAACCACCCCAGTGTTCTGGACACCCTGAGTGTTATAAATGATCTTATATTCATTACACTGAGCAACCAGAAGCATAAGCCTGGCAGTGTGAGGGACCCCCAAAATTCCCACAGGATCACGAAAAGAACCCCCAACATCCCTGCAAGACCCTCCAATACCACTCCAAATCCTTGAGGATCCTCAGCAAAGGTCCTGAACGCTCAGCACTGCCCAAGTCAGGGGGTCTGGGTGCTGCCCATCATCCCCACATTCCAGGTGGCCTCCCAGCTCCCAGCCCCCCGTTGCCCCCATTGTCACCCACCCATGTTGTTCCACGAATGCCAGCCCACAGCTACACCCACGAACAGGACCAGGAACAGGAGGGACACGCCAACCCCTGTGGCCACTGCTGGGGACAGAAGGGACACATCAGGGTCAGCTGTAACTTCAGGGGGTCCTGCAATACCACTGACTCTGTGTGACCCCACCTCTGTTCCAGTGCCTCTGTGATGTCACCTCCAGGGCCAGCTCAGGGCTGAGTGCCCGGAACACGCGGTGCCCGTCCTGTCCCAGCTGGTTGGTGGCCACGCACTGGTAGGTGCCCGAATGTCCCACATCGACGTCCCCAAGCTCCAGGACAGGACCCCGGGCCACCTCCTGCCCATTGTGCAGCCAGGTGAAGGTGACAGGGGCTGAACCCACCTGCACTGAGCAGCGCAGGGTCACGGGGTCACCTGTGTGCACCTGGTGTGCCGGGGGACTGGGGGTGATGGTGGCATTGGCCACGGGCACTGTGGGGACAGAGACAGGCTGAGGCCAGCAGGAGGGGCTGGCACCAGGCGTGGTGGGATGAGGGAGTCTGCATGGTGGCACCTGGAGACAGAGGGTCTCCTTCACCCAGGACAGTGACCTCATGGTGGTGAGGCCATCGTGTGCTGTGGGATGAGGGCATGGGATGGATGAGGGGTGAGGGATGAGGATGGGATGAGGGTGAGGTGAGGGTGGGATGAGAGCTGCTGTGTCCAAGGGTGGTGATGGTGGTCATCTCATGCGGGGCATGGAATGGCGTGGGTGGGATGTGCTGGGTCTGATGAGGCAAATCAACGGGGGCATCACCCCAATCCCAAGGGTCTCACTTGCTGGGGAGGGTCACGCTCCGGAGGGTGAATGTGACCTGATGGGGAGTGGGGCATGTGACAGCTGGCATTAGGGATGCATGGCCTGGATGTCCTGGGTGGGGATACCTGGAGCCAGAGGGTGCCAGTGACCCTGGGCTGTGACACCCAGTGGTGGGGGCTGTGCCCGGGGGTGGGCTGGGGATGGTGTGGGGGAGTTTAATTGGAATGGGAATGTGTGGAATTGGGGATACTGTGGGTGGGATCACCCTCAGGCCAAGGGTGCTGCTTGCTCAGGAAAATGACGTTCAATGTGGGGCTCTTGGCCACACTGTCCCCATCACCAACCCAGCAAAGGTGTGGCTGCTGTCCTTGGGCCCAACGTGCCGCAGCTCCTGGTGGGGGCCAGTTCCCAGCAGTGTGGTTGTGCCGCCCCAGTGCCAGGTGACGGACAGGGGCACTGTCCCCATGGCCACCACACAGCTCAGCACCAGGCAGTAACCAAGGGCCACCTGTCCCCCAGGGGGCTGCACCCACAGGGACACCCTAAGAGCAGAACCCCTGCAAGAGGACACAGGAGGGATTGGGGACATCGGAGGAGTGGGGGACATCAGGGAGCAGTGACGGACGTGAGTTGAGGGAGAATCATAGAGGGGTGGGGGGATCTCAGTGAGGAAGAAAGGGGGCCCAGAAATGGAAGAGAGGCTTGGAAAGGGCTGGAAGGGACCCCAGGAAAGGGTGGGAGATTCAGCCAGGGGACACAGGGAGAGAAGGGAACCACAGGGAAGGTTGTGGGGACCCAGACAGGGATGGTGGGAGGAACCCACAATCTCCAATATCTCAGAGAGGGAGAGGTACAGCTAGGGAGGTATTAGGGGAACTGGTGAGGGATGCAGGCACCAGGGAAGGTGATGGGGGGGACCCAGGGAAAGACCTGGGAAGGCAGGGCGGCAGGCAGAGGGTTGAGCAAAGATGGGAGGGCTGGGAAGGATGTGGGGGCTCCCCATGCCCATCCCCGCACTCACTGCGCACCGTGACGCGGAGCCGGGCGCTGCTCTTCCGCACGGCCCCGCCCAGGGAGCGCACCTGGCAGCTGTAATTCCCCGAGTGGGAGACCCCCACGGCGGGCACCAGGAGCTGTGGGGACCCCTGCGGGCCCCTCACCAAGTGCCCGTCAAGGTAGAAGAGGTGCAGGAGCGGGTCTGGGGGCCACAGGGGGGTGGGGGTGCTGCGGAAGCTGAGATTGAGGGGGCACCCCCCAGTGGGCTTGAGAGGACCCTCCAGCACTTGCACCGAGAAGAGCTCTGGGAAGGAGAGGGCAGGGAGATTTGTGGCCCCGAGCCCCTGGGGAGGGGCTGTGGGGGTGTCGGTGTGCTGGCTCTGGGGTGCTCACGGTGCACTGTCACTGTCACCGGCGCTGACTTCTTCCACTGCTCTGATGCCCAATATTTCACCCAGCCCCTACAGTGGTAGCGGCCGCTGTGGTGCTGCTGCAGTGGGGACAGGGACAGCTCGGTCCCCTTGAGGGACTCCCCCAGATCCTTCTCATCCTGGTAAAATCGCACCCTGCTGACTGACTTGTCCTGAATGACCCGGCAGCGCAGTGTCAATGTGTCCCCCTCCAGCAGCATCCGTGGTGACACCTGCAGCACCACCCGGTCTGTGAGACAGGAGGGTCCCATGGTACTGAGGGGCTCAAGACAGGTCCAAGGTGGGTTCCCATGGCACTGGGGACATCTGGGTTGAGTCTCCATTGCACAGGACGATTCCAGGGACACCAGGAGAAACATCCCATCACACCGGGATGCACTGGGATGTCCCTGTGTGTGCAGGGGACAGGCTCTTGCCACACGAGGGGTGTGAGGCCACCCATGGATTGGAGCCTACCCAGAATTATCAGGAAAAAACTGTGAACATTTAAAAACCTCCCTCACCATTTAAGACTGTCACGGCGTCACTGAGCCCGGTGCCGGGTCTATCACACATGTAGGTGCCACTAGTAGTTACAGTGAAGTGGTCGGGTCCCTCCCACCATCGCCGCCCGTCCTTGTACCAGGTGGTGGCACCGGAGGTCCCCAAGCCCTGGCAGGTCAGTGTCACCTGGTCCCACAGCACTGCTGGCCTCCATTGTGGCTCCACCAGGAGCTGGGTGGTTTGGGCACCTGTGGGTGACAGGGGACACCAGCATGCCAGGGCCACCATAGGGATGGGGACAGCAGAGTAGGGATGTGGCATCCCCTGAGGACTCACCAGCAAGGCCGAGGGTCTGGGCTGGAAGGGAGAAGGGACAGGGCTAGGTGGGGGTGACACTGTGGGGACAGTTGCAGCAGGGCAAGAAGTATGGGTCCTGTCCACAGACTGTGCTTGTGTGGCATGGACCCCCTGGGGACAGGGACACCACGGGCACCCCAGAATTGGAGATGCCAAGGCCAAGCCATACTGGCACAGGTCACCCCAGAAGCCCCAAAGCCCCTATCCCTGTGGATCATCTGCATGGGGCTTGTCCCCTTGTCAATGTCCCTACACCCCTGTGCCCCTGTCCTTGTGCCCACAGCTGAATCAGCCCCATAATTCCTCCCCCCACATTTCTGTCCCTCCAGTCCTGTCCCCCCTCTCCTGTCCCCACAGCCACCACCCTTGTCACCTCATGCACTGGCTCTGCAGGCCTTGGGGACCTCAGGGGACCCCACAACCCCCCTGTGCCCCCTCCCCACCCGTCTCTGCCTCACCAGGGCCCATCCCCGGGGTGCCAGGCCCGTGCCTGGGGCACTCACCCCACAGGAGCAGCGCCACCTTCCTGGCCATCCCCGTGTCCCTGGCCATCCAGGCTGGCTGTAACTCGCTGCCAGCGATGGCTGTCCCTTCAGTTTTGGCTCTTCAGCCAAGGGGGAAGGAAACGAGGTCAGGTCTCATCTTCATGCGTAGGTGGCACCTGGTGGGGGCAGGGTGGCCACAAGCTGGGGACAGGCTGTGGGCAGGGTGGGCACAGGCTGGGGACAAGGCTGGGTGGCACACAGTGGGACATGGGGTTCTGAGGACTGCGGGTCTCAGGGGGTTTGGTGAGCCAGGGATGGGTTTCAAGGGGAATGGGGGTCACAGATCTGCGAAGACTCAGGGATGGGAGTCCCAGGGGAATACGGGCTCCAGGGATTTGGGGACATGGGATGAGGTGATGGGAGAATGGGGGTTATGTGGGAATGGAGGGGTCCTGAATAGGAGAATCAAGTTCTTGGATGAGGAGAGATTTTGGGGATAGAATCTGTGGGGGAGTGGCCCTTGGGAATGGGGGTTCTGGGCCATGGAGATTGTCGGGAATTGCAGTCCTGGGATGGGGGTGCCATGGAGAGGGAACATAAGGAATGGGGGCCCCATGGTTGGGTTCTCAGGGGAATGGGTGTGCCAGGGATGGGCAGTGGCTGGGTGGGCCAGTGGGTCACAGCTCCTTTCCTGGGTGCTTCAGATTTTAGGGTGACTCAGAGCCAAGTGATGCCCCCCAAGGTGCTGGTGACCTGGGATCACCCCAGGGAGATTCAGAGGGGCTCTGGGTCTGTGTCCGCCAAACCCCGTGGGGCATTTTGCTCTCTCTGTTTCCATTCCCTTTAATCCCTCCACTTCACAACCCCCCAGTTTGTGCCTGAAGATCCAGGGGAGCACCTGAGCAGGGAACGGGTTAGGGGAACCCCAGGGTGGGGGAAGCAGGGGTGAGGGGTCTGCAGGGAGGGGTGGGAGGCTGTGGGGGATGGGGGTGTCCAGCTGTGCCCCCCCAACACTTTCACTTTCTCTCTCCTGCAGCAGAAGGAAGAGGCCGTTTGTGCTGAGTGTCACACGGTGGGGCGGGTTCTGTCCTGGGGGGCACATCTAGGGCGTTCCTGTCCTGGGGGGATCCTGTCCTGGGAGGGGACACATGGTGGCCAAGGGGGTCCTGTCCTGGGGGATGGCAGCTCCGGGAGGGGTCCAGACTTCTCCATCCTTGCTGTCCCCTGCAGGATCTGAGCCAGCAAGAGCAGCTTGGGAATGGAGCCCCAGGCAGGCAGGAAGGAGCTCCCCAAGTGCTCCTCCTTGAAGCCAGTGGCCATGCAAGTGTGGGGCCCAGCCATGGCCCAGCCCCAGGGCACAGGGATGGGCATTGGCCAGCCCCGCTCTGGCCAGCCCCAGCTGGCAGCCACCACCTGAGCCAGGTCCCCCTCGCCCGCCCACCCCCTGGGCTTTGATTCTGGCAGCTTTCGAGCTGCTGCAAAGGTGAGAATTGTGTGGGGGAAGAAGGCGTGCCTGTGGTTTGCTCAGCCCTGCAAGAAGCACAGAAGGCAATGGGAGCCCAAGCAGTGGCTCTGTGGGGGCCTTGGATGGTTTTGAGAGCAGGGCTGGCTGGAAACCCCCCCTGCAGGGGCAGCTGTGAGGGAAGCAGTGCGGAAATGCAGCAATTGATCATTTGGTCCCTGTCTGCCCAAGGGGCTGAGAGAGCCCCACAAGTGCTGCAAATCCCACACCCATCTGCTCAACAACATGACCGGGACCTTCCTTCTTCAACAAAACCTGCAGCCCTTTGGAACCTTCCAGAAAGAATGTTTGGCTTCTGCATGTGGACAGCAGAAGAGAGGGAAAAGTGTGGCAATATTGAGCAGGGGCTGCACAGGTGCATCTGGGGAACAGGGGTGACCCAGCAGGAGCAGAGAGTGCCCAGGCAGGGGAGTTGAGGGCAGGGTGGAGTGCATTTCCCAGGGAAGCAGACCCTGAGGGACACCCGGGCATTTCCACAGATTCCTGTGCGCTGTTCCAAGGATGGACAGAGTTTCTCCCCTTTTGGGAGCAGGAGCCACAGGAAGTGAATCAATTTTCAGGGTGGGAAGGGGAAAAATGGGAAGAGTTCCTGAATATGGCCCAAGCAAAGCCTTCCCTCTGGGCTGGGGTGCTGCCCAGCAGGCAGGGAACAATCCCATGGAGCTGTTGGACACTTGGGGAGATTCCAAACTCTGTGTGATCCACCAGCAAATGCTGCTGTGGGATGCAACAATGGGCCTCTAAAGGGAATCAAAAAGTCTCATTTCTAGGTGATTGTTTTTTTTTATTGTGAGTGAATTGTTGGAAAAGAACTAAAAAGAATTCTATCAACCAGATCATTTATTACATTGTTAGTTTGATTTTTTATGAGTTTATTTCATATTGGGGAAAAAAAGGTGAGGGAAAAGATTTTTGCCTTTTTTTCCTGGATTTATTATTTTGTCTCAACCAATTGGATTTTAGGGAATTCACCCAAATTTAGCCTAGCATTTACCCTCATTAGGGCAAGGTTTTATCAGGTGCCCCCTAAAATCTGGTAACCGCAGGTGTCACAGGGCCCCAGTGGGGAAAGCAGGAATTCTCAGAGGCCCCCCAGGACAGAGGTGCCCAGGATGTGCCACCTCTGGGACAGGAATCCCCAAGGATGAGGAATCCCCTGGGACAAGACCCTGGGACAAGACCCAGGTGTCCCCACAGCAGAGGAGCCCTTTTCCCTCAGGGCAGGACCCCTCTGGATGTGCCCCCCAGGACAGAACCCACGTCCTTGGCTCAGCATCAACGGCCTCTTCCTTCTGCTGCAGGAAAGAGAAAGGGAAAATCTTTCATCCCCCACAGCCCCCCAACCACTGCCTGCACCCCCCACCCCCTTGGCCCCTTCCTGGGATCCCCCCACCTGTTCCCTGCTCAGGTGTTCCCTGGGATGGCTGAGCCAGGAAATGGGGGGCCGGGAAAAAGCCCCGGGGTGTGTGGGGCACAGAGCCAGAGCCTCAAGCCTGGGGTGCCCCCCTGGCCATGAGCACACTGTGGGGGCTGTGCTGGGCTCTGAGTCACCCCAAAATCTGAGGCACCCAGGCAAGGAGCTGTGACCCCTGTGCCCACCCAGCCCCTGCCCATCCCTGGGACCCCCATTGCCCTGGGAACCCAACCATGGCACCCCCATTTCCTTGGTCTCTCCTCCCTGGGACCCCCATCCCAGCACTCCCATTGCCCAGGACCACCATTGCCTTCATCCCATCCCAGCGGCTGCTTCTTCCCACACAACCCCTCTTCCCCAGGGTCCCCTTTCTTCTCCCTGCACCCGCAATCCTGGGACCCACATCCCATCACCCAAAATCCCTGGGGACCATGTTCCCCCAGGACCCTATCCCTGAATACCCCCCAGGCATGGAGACCCCAATTTCCCTGCATCCCCATTCTCCTAGACACCCATCCTTGGTTCCCCACATTCCCTGAGCCCCCCCACTCCTGGGAACACCATCCCCCACTGAGCCCCCAGACTCCCCCAGAATGTCCCCAGCCTGTCCCCTGCTGTGTCTCCACCTCTCCCCCACCCTGCCCCCACCAAGGGCCACCTACACGTGGGGACGAGCTGTGACCTTTCTTCCTTCCTCTGCATCCGAAGAGCCGCCACCCAGGGGAGCGGTGGCCACAGCAGTGAGTGACAGCCAGTGCACATGGCCGGGGACATGGGGATGGCCGGGAAGGTGGCACTGCTGCTCCTGTGGGGTGAGTGCCCCGGGCACGGGCCTGACACCCCGGGGATGGGCCCTAATTAGGCAGAGAGCGGTGGGGAGGGGGCACAGGGGGGCTGTGGGGTCCCTTGTGGTCCCCAGGGCCAGATGAGCCAGTCCATGAGGTGACAAGTTTTGTGGGGTTGTTTTCGGGACAGGAGACAGGGGAACAGGTCTGAACCATCAATCGTGGGGGGACATGTGTGTGGGAAGACATCATGGGACTGGTGCATCTTTAGGCACAGGGACACAAAGATGCAGGGACAGGGACAAAGGAACAAGCATTAGGCACATGGGCCATGGGGACAGAGACCATTGCACTGGTGGAGGTGACCTGTGCCAGCACAAGGTGGTGGTGGTATCCCCATTTCTAGGGTGTCCATGGTGTCCCTATGTCCTTCCTCAGCTTTTGGTAGCTAGAGTGTTCCAGTCCCTGAAAGTTCCATGTCACTCTGGTGTCCTCAAAGGGAAAGTTTGCCACACTCCGTGCTCCCACATTACTGTCCCCTCAGTGCCACCCTCACCCAGACCTGTCCCTTCTCCCTTCCAGCCCAGACCCTCGGCCTCGCTGGTGAGTCCTCAGGGGATGCCATGTTCCCACCCCACTGTCCCCAGCCCCATGGTGGCCCTGGCAGGCTGGTGTCCCTGTCACTCACAGGTGCCCAGACCACCCAGCTCCTGGTGGAGCCCCCATGGACCCGGCAGTGCTGTGGGACCGGGTGACACTGACCTGCCAGGGCTCAGGGAGGGCCGGTGCCACTACCTGGTACAAGGATGGGCAGTGTTGGTGGCAGGAGGGACCTGACCCCTTCACTGTCACCGAGAGTGGCACCTACACGTGTGACAGACCTGGCACTGGGCGCAGCCCTCCTCTGAGAGTGCTAAATGGTGAGTTGGGGGTTTGGGTGCCCCCAGCCTGGCACCTGCAGGGACACCAAGGGCTCTGGGCTGGCTCCGCTCCATAGGTCACCTCCTGGTGTGACCAGAGCCCATCCCCTGCACACAGGGACATCCCAGATCGTCCCAGTGCAAGGGGGCTCCTCCCTTGTAATGGGCAGCCCCATCTGCCTTCCATGGTCATCAGAACCCTTCAGATACCCTTGGTGTGACAGGACCCCTGTGTCCCCCAGACTGGCTGGTGCTGCAGGTGCCAGCACGGGCACTACTGGAGGGGGACACGGTGACACTGCGCTGCCGCAGCTGGCAGAACAAACTGCTCACCAGCGTGCACTTCTACCATGAAGAGAAGCATCTGGGAGGGCCCCATGATGGGACCGAGCTGTCCCTGTCACCCCTGCAGCTGCACCACAGCGGCCGCTACCGCTGCAGAGGCTGGGTGGGGGCTGTAATGCCCCAGTGGAGCGAGTCAGAGCTGGTGACAGTGACAGTGCACAGTGAGTGCTGGGATGGGGACAGGCAACCCCAACATCCTCTGAGGGTTTCCCCACCACTGCCTGCATCCTTTGTCCCTTCCTTTACACCTCCCTGGGTCACCTCAAATTTCCCCAGCCTCTCTTGGTTTCCCTCATGACTGCCCAGTTCCCTCTCCAGATCCCTCAGCCCTCTCTCTGTTCCCCCATCCCTCCCTGGCATCCCACGCCCCTTCAAAGGTCCCCGCTCCATCCTCTGGTCTCCCTTC
Source organism: Acrocephalus arundinaceus (assembly GCA_021534815.1). Lineage (NCBI taxonomy): Eukaryota > Metazoa > Chordata > Aves > Passeriformes > Sylviidae > Acrocephalus > Acrocephalus arundinaceus. The sequence continues at coordinate 117,512 of JAJEOU010002721.1, forward strand.
CCTCCCTGGGTTCAGCTGCCTCTCTCTAAACCCCAAATCTTTCCCTGAGTCTCCTCAGTCCCTTGTGTGCTCCCCCATCCCTGCCTGGCTCTCTCCACCTTTCCATGGGATCTCTCCATTGCCCCAGATTTCAACACCACCCAGGGTCCCCTTCTGCTCACGAGGGTCCTCTGCACTCCCCTCCAATCCCCCCTCCTTCCCCTCCCATATCCCCCACTCATCCTGGGTCCCCAATCCTGTCTATGTCCCCTTGCAGGGGTCCCACTCTCAGGGGTGTCCGTGTCAGTGCAGCCCCCTGGAGGACAGGTGGCACGGGGGACCGCCTTGGTTATGGTGCGTCTGGCACTGACTTCCTCTCCGATGATCCCACTCCCAGGGCAAGTAGCTATATATTCCCGTCTCGTCGACCTGCCGCGACGGCCGCCATCGTGCTGATAGGATTGGTCGAGGGGTGCAGGCGAACTGGTGTATATAAATGGAGGGGGTCGTTTGGATCATAAAAATGCTCAAGTATTATATTGTTTTTCTTCTTTTTTTTTTTTAATAATTTAGTATTGTTTTATTTTTTTTTTTTTTTTACTTTTGTATTTTATTTTTTTTGTCTTTTTTCTTTCATTTTTTTTCTTTTTTTAATTTTTTTTTTGTTTTTTGTTTTTTTTTTTTTTTTGTTTTTTTTTTTTTTTTTTTTTTTTTTTTTTTTTTTTTTTTTTTTTTTTTTTTTTTTTTTTTTTTTTTTTTTTTTTTTTTTTTTTTTTTCTGTTTTTT
>JAJEOU010002721.1:118301-237783 GCA_021534815.1 Acrocephalus arundinaceus
GGGTAAGCTTTTACCACTGGATGGACTGATTCTGGCCGGCCTTTGGACATGACCTTAAAAGGAGCAGAGCTTCATCCATGATGCGCTGAGGACCACAGTACGAAACTGTGTTGCGATGAGGAGAGTGACAGGGGTTAGACTAGTAGGATCAAATAATATGCATCAGCTGATGCAGGACCAGGGTATAAAAGTCAATTCCACTATTTTGGACAAGCCTTTTGATTTGTGATTTTTTATTATCTCAATAAAACTTATATAGTTCATTCCCATTGAGTCTGAGTCTTAATAACATAGATAGATAGATAGATAGATAATAGATAGATAGATAACAAGGCAAACAAACAACAACAATGGAGCGACAAACAGAAACAGAAACTCAAAATGGATGCAGGCACCTCTCTTCCGGTGCAGTTCTGGCACAGCTAGCAGGGGAGCTGGTGGTCCAGCTGGGCAGGGCAGTGCGATGATTCCCCCACAGCTGCAGGGGCGCTGTGGCGCCAGCTCGGCTCTCCTCTGTCTCTCCTCTCCATGGTAATGGCGGGCACAGCCGGCACATGGGTGGAAAAGCGACTTCCTTTGCCAAACTCACAGCAGGGAATTGTCCCGGTTCCCTCCAGATAGTGAAATGTCTGTAGCAGCAGCCTTGGAAGCAGCAAGCTAGAATGGTAGAGGTGAGCAGACCCAAAATGGCAAAACAAAAGGAACAGAAACTCTGCACTGTAGCAAGACCCATGGCGTGTCCCAGCAGCACATGGTGCTGGCTTCCAGTGTAACAACAAAAACAGAGCTAAGGAAGAAAATGGCAGGGACTGGCAGTGGGAGCCTGGCTTCCAAACCCAGCCAGAGAGGCTCCTCAGAGAAGGAGGGGCTCGGGTCCAGGTTTTCCCCTGAGGTGCCTGAGGATTGGTGAGGGTTCTTTCCACTCAAAGTGGATGTATAACGGTTGCGGTTTGACGGCTGTTCTTCAGAGCAAAGGCTCACCCACAGTAAGGAAGAAGCAGTACAGGGCAGTGAATCTCCCTGCTGTAAGAAGTTGGACTGTTCCTTCTGATCCCAGACGGAGACAGAGCTGGCAGCTGAGCCCAGCCCCTCACTCCAAAGCCAAAATCTTGCTGTATCTCTGCCCTTCCCAAGAGAAAAACCTCACGGGCTGAGACGCTCCAGCCAGCTGCACCCCTTCCTCCACCTTGGCCACTTCTTTAGTTTCTCTTATGGATGGTCATTATTCTCTGTTTGAACAACTGGGAAAAATTCCTGGAGAGAAATAAAATGAGACTAAAAGTCCCGAACATCTATTGCGTGCTTCTGGGGGTGTGCTCTCCAAGCCAGCCCTGGCACCACAATAAGCCTTGGTAAAGCCGGTATGCTGGAACCTGGCAATCCGGTGGTTCAGAGCAACACCAATCTTGGCTCTGGTGTGCTGTGACCACGGCGAGGATAAGGGAGGACTCTGCAGAGGGGTTGCCACACAAGTTTATTGGAGCCCCTGATGGAGTAGCCTCACGTAAGGGTATCTGCCTCGGCAGAGCCGCGAATGACTTGATACAGTACCTTTTATATGGGGGAGGAGTAAGGGGAAGGGCAAAGGAGAGATTCAATCAGGGGTGATCAGGGAGCGGCCCTGAGGATAAGGGAAACCTCGATGGACCAATCTCCTAGGGAAAGGTGGGACTTCTTCTGGTCCTGACCCATCACACCACATCCCTCCTGAAACTTTCTAGATCCAGGGAAGGGCCCTGATATGATGGACAGGTCCCAGAGTTGGGGGAACAAAAGATTGACAGATAACAGAAAAGGAGTAAACAACTGGGTAAGAACCAAATGGAGCAGCAATGGGGGTACATGGAACAAACCATTTAACAGCATTAATGCATTTTTAAAAAAGAATACAAATGCACCACTACAAACATCCAACACAGTGAGAAGCAGAGGCTGCTGCCTCTGCTACACCCAGTGGAGGCACAGAAGATCCCAAAGGGCTCAGAGAAGAACAATTTCCTGGAACAGCAATGAGAAGAAAACGAACAGCAACAGAAAAAAGGTTCAGAATCAAAAGCGTAAAAAAAGGAATGAATTTGAGGAAAAGCTCCCAACAAGGAACAAATCCCAGATGCTTCCCTGAGCATCCACAACTCACAAGAACCCTTCTGACCCCTCCCATGCACCACAGTGAAAACTTTCCACACTTGAAATGTCCCCCATCTGATGCTGAAGAGCCCAGATTGCAAATCAGGATTGCCTGAAGCTGTTGGGGACTGCCCCTGCTCTCTCCTGATCTCCTCAATATCCTCCATAGGGTTCTCTCCGGAGGGACTTGGAAACTTTGAATTTATTGGGTTTTGAGAGAAAACCTGTTCCAGACTTCTCCATCCTTGCTGGTCCCCTACAATATCTGAGCTGGCAAGAGCAGCTTGGGAATGGAGCCCCAGGCAGGAAGGAGCTCCCCAACTGCTCCTCCTTGAAGCCAGTGGCCATGCAAGGGTGGGGCCCAGCCATGGCCCAGCCCCAGGGCACAGGGATGGGCATTGGCAAGCCCTGCTCTGGCCAGCCCCAGCTGGCAGCCAGCACCTCAGCCAGGTCCCCCTCCCCCGCCTACCCCCTGGGCTTTGATTCTGGCAGCTTTGGAGCTGCTGCAAAGGTGAGAATTGTGTGGGGGAAGAAGGCGTGCCTGTGGTTTGCTCAGCCCTGCAAGAAGCACAGAAGGCAATGGAGCCCAAGCAGTGGCTCTGTGGGGGCCTTGGATGGTTTTCAGAGCAGGGCTGGCTGGAACCCCCCTGCGGGGCAGCTGTGAGGGAAGCAGTGCGGAAATGCAGCAATTGATCATTTGGTCCCTCTCTGCCTAAGGGGCTGAGAGAGCCCCACAAGTGCTGCAAATCCCACACCCATCTGCTCAACAACCTGACCGCGACCCTCCTTCTTCAACAAAACCTGCAGCCCTTTGGAACCTCCAGAAGAATATTGGTTCTGCATGTGGACAGCAGAAGAGAGGGAAAGTGTGGCAATATTGAGCAGGGGCTGCACAGGTGGATCTGGGGAACAGGCGTGTCCCAGCAGGAGCAGGGAGTGCCCAGGCAGGAGAATTGAGGGCAGGGTGGAGTGCATTTCCCAGGGAAGCAGACCCTGAGGGACACTCGGGCATTTCCACGGATTCCTGTGCGCTGTTCCAAGGATGGACAGAGTTTCTCCCCTTTTGGGAGCAGGAACCATAGGAACTAAAAAAAATTCAGGATGGGAAGGACAAAAATGAGAAGAGTTCCTGGATATGGCCCAAGCAAAGCCTTCCCTCTGGGCTGGGGGGCTGCCCAGCAGGCAGGGAACAATCCCATGCAGCTGTTGGACACTCAGGGAGATTCCACACTCTGTGTGATCCACCAGCAAACGCTGCTGTGGGATTCACCAATGAGCTCCTCAAGGGGAACCAAAAAGTCTCATTTATTTGTGATATGTTTGTGGTTTTATTGTGAGTGATGTGTTGGGAGAGCAACAACTTCAGGGATTCTATCAACCCGATCATTTTACACATTTTCAGTTTGAATTTTGCTGAGCTTTTCTTTTATTGGAAAAAAAAATATTTTGGGAAAATATTGTTGCCTTTATTTCCTGGATGTATAATTTTGTCTCAACCAATTGGGCATCAGGGAATTCAACCCAATTGGGCCTGGCATTTACCAAAATCAAAGAAAGGTTGTATCAGGTGCCCCCTTAAGTTTGGCCACCCCAGAGGTCACAGGGCCCCACTGGGGACAGCGGGAATGCTCAGGGCCCCCCAGGACAGAGGTGCCCAGGATGTGCCACCTCTGGGACAGGAATCCCCAAGGACATGGCACCCCCAGAACGAGGAACCCCCTGGGACAAGACCCTGGGACAAGACCCAGGTGTCCCCACAGCAGAGGAGCCCTTTTCCCTCAGGGCAGGACCCCTCTGCATGTGCCCCCCCAGGACAGAACCCACGTCCTTGGCTCAGCATCAACAGCCTCTTCCTTCTGCTGCAGGAAAGAGAAAGTGAAAATCTTTCATCCCCCAAAGCCCCCCAACCAATGCCTGCACCTTGCACCCCCCTTGGCCCCTTTCTGGGATCCCCCCACCTGTTCCCTGCTCAGGTGTTCCCTGGGATGGCTGAGCCAGGAAATGGGGGGGCCGGGAAAAAGCCCCAGGGTGTGTGGGGCACAGAGCCAGAGCCTCAAGCCTGGGGTGCCCCCCTGGCCATGAGCACACTGTGGGGGCTGTGCTGGGCTCTGAGTCACCCCAAAATCTGAGGCACCCAGGCAAGGAGCTGTGACCCCTGTGCCCACCCAGCCCCTGCCCATCCCTGGGACCCCCATTGCCCTGGGAACCCAACCATGGCACCCCCATTCCCTTGGTCTCTCCTCCCTGGGACCCCCATCCCAGCACTCCCATTGCCCAGGACCACCATTGCCTTCATTCCATCCCATGGGCTGCTTCTTCCCACACAACCCCTCTTCCCCAGGGTCCCTTTTCTTCCCCCTGCCCCCCCAACCCTGGGACGCACATCCCATCACCCAAAATCCCTGGGGACCATGTTCCCTCAGGACCCCCATCCCTGAATCCCCCAGGCATGGAGACCCCAATTCCCTGCACCCCATTCTCCTGGACACCCATCCTTGGTTCCTCACAGCCCCTGAGCACCCCTCACTCCTTGGAACACCATCCCCCACTGAGCCCCCAGACTCTCCCAGAATGTCCCCAGCCTGTCCCCTACTGTGTCTCCACCTCTTTCCCACCCTGCCCCCACCAAGGGCCACCTACACGTGGGGACGAGCGGTGACCTTTCTTCCTTCCTCTGCATCCGAAGAACCTCCACCCAGGGGAGTGGTGGCCACAGCAGCGCGTAACAGCCAGTGCACGTGGCTGGGGACACGGGGATGGCCGGGAAGGTGGCACTGCTGCTCCTGTGGGGTGAGTGCCCCGGGCACGGGCCTGACACCCCGGGGATGGGCCCTGGTGAGGCAGAGACTGGTGGGGAGGGGTCACAGGGGGTCTGTGGGGTTCCCTGAGGTCTCCAAGGCATGGACAGGGGAACACAGATGCACTGACAGGGACAAGGGCCACGTACTATGTAGATGGGCCATGGGGACAGGTATGGGGTCACAGCATCAGGGCCATGGGGTGTGGCTGTAGGGACAGGTGCCGTATGGCTTTTGGAAGTGACCTGTTCAAACGTGGGGTGGCTGCCTCAGCCCAGATTGGCTGAGGAGTCTCTGTCCTCAAGACTTCCATGCCAAACCAGTGTTCCGATGGGGACAGTTCAGCATCAGCCCCCTCCATCCTGTCCCCCAGGTTCTGCTGCTGCTGCCCTTCCACCCTCACCCAGCCCCGTCTCTTCTCCCTTCCAGCCCAGACCCTCAGCCTCGCTGGTGAGTCCTCAGGAGATGTCATGTCCTCACCCCACTGTCCCCAGCCCCATGGTGGCCCTGGCAGGCTGGTGTCCCCTGTCACCCACAGGTGCCCAGACCACCCAGCTCCTGGTGGAGCCCCCCTGGAGGCCAGCGGTGCTGTGGGACCGGGTGACACTGACCTGCCAGGGCTCAGGGACCGCCGGTGCCACCACCTGGTACAAGGATGGGGAGCGCTGGGGGCAGGAGGGACCCAATCACTTCATTGTCACTGAGAGTGGCACCTATATATGTGACAGACCTGGCACTGGGCGCAGCCCCCCCATGAAAGTTTTAGATGGTGAGTTTGGCTTTAGGTATCCCTAACCTGGAATCTCCTGGACCCTGAGGGTTCTGGGTGGGCTCCACTCCATGTGTCACCCCCTCTGGTGTGACCAGAGCCTGTCCCCTGCACACGGGGACATCCGAGAGAATCCCATTACGGAGGTACATTTTACGTGGTATTGGAGATCCCAGACGTGCTGCGTGTGACCCAGTGGGGGGTGCCTGTTGAATCGGGACCCCCCAGTGTGACAGGACCCCCTTTCTCCACAGACCCCTTAGTGCTGCAGGTGTGGGCACATCCGCTGCTGGAGGGGGACATGGTGACACTGCGCTGCCGGCGCTGGCGGGACACAGCGGTCACTGAGGTGCAATTCTACCGTGGGGACAAGGAGGTGAGGATGTCCCTCCCTGGGACAGAGCTGTCCCTTTCCCCTCTGCAGCTGCACCACAGCGGCCGCTACCACTGCAGGGGCTGGGTGAAAACTGGCATATCACGGGGGTGGCAGGAGTCGGCACCAGTGACAGTGACAGTGCATGGTGAGCACCCTCACAGCTGCCACCTGGACACCTCCACAGCCCCTCCCCAGGGACTCGGGGTCACAAATCCCTCTCCCCTCTCCTTCCCAGAGCTCTTCACGGTGCCGGTGCTGGAGGGTCCCCCTGAGCTCACCGAAGGGTCCCCCCTCAATCTCAGCTGCCTCAGCACCCCCAGCCCCCTAAGGCCACCAGCCCCTCTCCTGCACCTCTTCTACCGGGATGGGCACTTGGTGGGGGGCCCAGAGGGGTCCCAGCAGCTCCTGGTGCCCGCCGTGGGGGTCTCCCACTCGGGGAATTACAGCTGCCAGGTGCACTCCCAGGGCGGGGCCGTGCAGAAGAGCAGCGCCCGGCTCCGCGTCACGGTGCACAGTGAGTGCGGGGATGGGCACGGGGAGCCCCCACATCCCTCCCAGCTCTCCCATCCTTGCTCAACCCTCTGCCTGCCGCCCTGCCTTCCCAGGTCTCTCCCTGGCTCCTCCCACCACCTTCTCTGCTGCCTGCATCCCTCACCAGGTCCCCTTAACCCTCCCTAGCTGCACCTCTCCCTCTCTGAGGTCCCTCCATTATCCACAGGTCCCACCATCCCTGTCTGGGTCCACAACACCTTCCTGTGCTTCCCTTTAACCCTCTCCCTGTGTCCCCTTCCTGAATCTCCCACCCTTCCTTGGGTCCCTTCCACCCCTTTCCAAGCCTCTCCTACATTTTTGGCCCCTTTTTCCTCTCTGGGATGCCTCACCGCTCTCTGATCCTCCCCTCCCAGAATCCTTCACTGCTCCCTGGTTTCCCCCACTCCTCCCATGGTCCCAGTCCCTCCGTGTGTGCCCAGAGAGGCCTTGCTTTTGGGGGTGTCCCTGTAGGCAAAGCCCCCCAGGGGACAGGTAAAACTTGGAGACCGCCTTTTCTGAGCTGCGCTGTGGCCACAGGCAAAGGTCCCCTGTCCTTCACCTGGCACTGAGAGGGCTCAGGAACACCTGAGCTGTGGCACACTGGCAACAATGACAGTGGCTGCTCTCATTGCTGGGACAGCGTGGCTGAGAGCCCTGCATGGAATGTCACTGTCCTGGGCAAGCAGCACCCTTGGGCAGAGGGTGATCCCACCCACAGCATCCCCAATTCCACACATTCCCATCCACCTTAAAATCCCTAGCCAACCCTAGGTCACAGCCCCCACCACTGGGTGTCACAGCCCAGGGTCACTGACACCCTCTGGCCCCAGGTATCCCCAGCCAGGACATCCAGGCCATGCATCCTTAATGCCAGCTGTCACATGCCCCACTCCCCATCAGGTCACATTCACCCTCCTGAGCGTGACCCTCCCAGGGCAGTGAGACCCTTGGGATTGGGGTGATGCCCGCGTTGATTTGCCCCATCAGACCAATCACATCCCACCCACGCCATTCCACGCCCCCTACGAGGTGACAGCCATCATCACCCTTGGACACAGCAGCCCTCATCCCACCCTCACCTCACCCTCATCCCATCCTAATCCCTCACCCCTCGTTCATCCCATGCCCTGATCCCACAGCACATGATGGCCAAACCACCATGAGGTCACTGTCCTTTGTGAAGGAGACCCTCTGTCTCCAGGTGCCACCACACAGACTCCCTCATTCCCCCATGCCTGGTGCCAGCCCCTCCCCCAGCCTCAGCCCTGTATCTGTCCCCACAGTGCCCGTGGCCAATGCCACCATCACCCCTAGTCCCCCGGCACACCAGGTGCACGCAGGTGACCCCGTGACCCTGCGCTGCTCGGTGCAGGTGGGCTCAGCCCCTGTCACCTTCACCTGGCTGCACAATGGCCAGGAGGTGGCTCAAGGTCCCGTCCTGGAGCTTGGGGACGTCGATGTGGGACATTCGGGCACCTACCAGTGCGTGGCCACAAACCAGCTGGGACAGGACGGGCACCGCGTGTTCCGGGCACTCAGCCCCCAGCTGGCCCTGGAGGTGACACCGCAGAGACACTGGAACAGAGGTGAGGTCACACAGGGTCGATGGGATGGCCGGACTCCCACAGTGACAGCTGACCCTGACATGTCCTTTCTGTCCCCAGCAGTGGCCACAGGGATTGGCGGGTCCTTCCTATTCCTGGTCCTGCTCGTGGGTGTAGCTGTGGGCTGGCACTGGTGGAACAACACGGGTGGGTGACAATGGGGTCAACGTGGGCCTAGGGAGGTGGGAGGACACCTGGAATGTGGGGGTGATAGGCAGCACCCACAGCCCCTAAATTTGGCAGTGCTGAGAGCTCAGGACCTTTGCTCAGGGGCCACAAGGATTTTGGGGTGGTGTTGGAGGGTCTTGCAGAAATGTTGGGGCTTCTTTCAGTGATCCTGGGGGAAATTGAACCTGACAGGTTTGGGCTTCTGGGCGCTCAAGGGTCCAGAGCACTGTAGTTTTTCAAGGGTTTGGGGCGGATCAGGGATGCTGAGGAGTCCTGTGAGAAACTGAGGGTCCAGTGGGGTTTCAGGAGTCCTGAGGAGACCTTGAGGACCCCACAGTTACCCCTCCCCTCTTTCCTTTGCAGCTGCCAGAAAGCACCAGGAAAGGTCAGTGGGGGCTCAAACCACACTGTCCCCTTGACCCAACCCCCAAGACCTCCCATTCCCCCCCACACATCCCTTTATCCCCGCAGGGGGCCCCCAGATCCCCCGGCCCCCCCAGAGGAGGAGGAGGTGCTGTACAGCCACGTCGTGAGCACCAAGCAGATGGGGGGTGAGTACAGGCTGGGACACACACAGAGGGACACGTCACCCACGAGTGTCACCCCCACCCAGATCCCACAGCCAGTGTCTCTCGCAGCGTCCCCCGTGCCACCACACTCCAGGATCCCAGGTGACCTACGCGGAGCTGCGGGGACCCCATGGGCGACTGCGGGAACTCAGTGACATCTACGGGAATGTGCTGTGACACTCAGGGCACATGTGGGCACTGGGGGCTCTGGGAGAGCTGGAGGGCAGTGGGGTACTGCACCCAATGGCAGCCACACGTGTGTGTCCCCTCCAATGCCCCCATGGGTGTCCAACATTCACGGGTAGGTGGGCACAAGTGGGGGTCACATGTGAAACTGCACAGGGCACCCAGAGCTCCTCAGGCCCCCAGAACCCCCAAGGGCTTCTCCACACCCCTTCCACTACCACCAGTGCCTCCCCATTCCACATCCAGGTGCTCCCAGCACCCTCAGAGACTTCCCCATTCCCTCCCCACAATGCTCCCAGTAACCCCAGGGCCTCCCTATTTCCCCTCCCAGTGCCTCTCCATTGCTCCCAGTAGATCCAGGTGTTTCCCATTCTGTCTCCCAGTACCCCTGTACTCCCAGTGGCTCTGCAATCCCCCTCTCAGCACTCCCAGTACACCCATGGCTCCTCATCTCTCCTCCCAGTTCCAGGGGAACACAGGACTCCTTTCCCTGTTATTGGTGTCAAAATACAGCTTTTTGGTTAAACTGGCAGAAATGGCATTTCTTTGTTCAGCTTTGTTGGGCTTTAGGAATGGGATTCTCCAAATCTAGTCTTCCACTAAAAACCAGGGGCTTCTGCCCCTCTCCCTGCCGGTGGAGCCACAGAAGGCAAAGGTCCTAAATGGCTGAGAGAAGAACAATTTCTGCAAAAGCAAGAGAGAACAAAACCAACAGCAGCAGCATCAAGGTTCAGAATCCAAAGGGTCACAAAAGCAACAATTTCCAGGGAAAGCCCCCAAAAAGGAACAAACCCTGGACCCTTCCACAGCACATTTCCTCCACCAGGAGAAACCTGGCAGGGCCCTGGACCTTCATTGCTTTGATAGCTAAGTTGCCTTCAGGAGCCTCTGGAATATCTTATCCCCTGTCTCAAACCACTCCCCTGCCATGTACCTCACATGATTTTTCATCAAGGCCTTTGGGCATTCTTAAGCCTTCCACTTTTTCAGGGCAGCCAGGATCAGGACATGGCACAAGGTGGGGCTGAGTTTCCAGTCAGTTCCAGGAACTCTGGACACTCATCCAGGTCAAGGCAAACTGTGCCCTGCAAACTCTGCTGCCAAAGGGACAGTATCCTGCTTTAAAGGTGTCTGACAGGGAAGGCTGGAACTTCCTCTGGAAAGGAAAATATGACCACCATCCCTCCAAAATATTATAATTTTGAAATTCCAGAGCTTTCAGGCAGAGATATGGGAACAGGAATAACAGTTCCTTACTATAATATATATAACAAGGGAAACAAACAACAGCACCGCCAGCAACAACCAACAAAACCACAAACCCAGTCCCAGCCCTCTCTGGGCTTCAGGCCCTTCCCCTCCGGTGCAGTTCTGGGCACAGCCGGCAGGGGCGCTGGTGGCTCCGGGCTGGGCAGGGCGGGTGCGATGATTCCCCCGCGGCTGCAGGGGGCGCTGTGGCGCCAGCTCGGCTGTCTCTCTCCATGGTTAATGGAGACTCAGCCAGCGGGAGAGAGAGAGAAGCTTCCTTCCCTCACTGCCGGGGCTGGGGGACAGCCGGGAATGGTGCCACTGCAGATGGCAAAATGGGCTGCAGCAGGATTCCTCACAGTGGCAGCTGGAATGGCAGAGGGAAGCACACACCAGGGAAGGGTAAATGAAGTGTAGCAAAAACTCGGAAGCTGTAGCACGAGCTCAGGTGGGAGACGGGGTGATGGTTTAAAGTGTAGCAAAAAGCCCGAAGCAGCAGCAGAAAATGGCAGAGCTGGGCAGCGACAGGCGGGCTCCCGCAAACAGCTGCCGCATACAGCCAGGAGACGCCCTCTGGGAAGGAGGAGGGGCTTTGGGTTCCGGATTCTCCCCTGAGGCACCTGAGTACATGGTGAGGGTCCTTTCCAGTGAGATCGGCTGTTGAAAACGTCCCAGTTCAAGGGCTGCTCTCATGAACAAAGCCTCCGTCATGGTAGGAGAAGCAGTGAAGGGTGGAACTCGGCAGTGGCAGCCAATTGTCCCCAGAGCAACAGCAGCACTGTCCCACCTCTGGAGCCAGGAGCAAGAGAGAGAGAGGAGCCCAGCCCAGCCCCTCAGCCCCCACCCAAATCTCACGGTGTGTCTGCCCTTCCCAAGAGAAGTTGTTCTTGCACCCTGAGCAGCCCCAGAGCAGAAGGGTCCTGGGAGAGCCCAGGGCAGGGACTGAGCTGTGGAATTGCCTCTGTCTCCACAGCAGCTCTGCCAAAGCTCTTTGGGCTCCCTGAAATCCTTTTTCCTGAGAGAATTTGTGCCAAGGATTCGCGGGGCAGACTGATATCATAGAAGGGAAATGTGTGACCTCACAGAGTGAGAATTTGACATCACAGAGTGGACATTTACATGACAGAGCAGGGTGGGACATCACAGAGTTTGTTGTGACATCACAGCACAGGTTATGGCATTACAGAGCGTGCTATGTCACCACCCAGCAGACTGGGACAATTCAAAGTGGTCTGTGATATCACAGGGCAGCTGTGTATGACATCACAAAGCAGTCATGATGTCACAGAGCAAGCAGTGACATAATGCACTGGTTGAATAATATTGTAGAGTGGGCTGTGACATCCCATGAGGGCTTTGAGGTCACTTCATTGGTCACTCTGCCCCGCTCCCCTCTCAAAGCTCCCCCCCAAGAATCCCCCTGTGCTGCTCGTGTGGAGCAGTGTCCCTGTCCCCCTGGGTCCCCTCCTGCTCCCAGCACCACAGCCTCCCCCAGAGGATGTTCCACAAGATCAATCCCCACAGCCTGACACGGGGACGGGGGGCTGGGGCCATGGATGGGGTGGGACAGGGGAACAGGGACCCCCCAGCAGCATTCCCATCTCAACCCCGGGGGGAGCCTGGGCCAGAGCTCCTTTCCCCAGATCTACAAAGGCACCAGACAGGACCAGGAGGAGGGAGAAAAACCCCACCAGCCCCCAGTGGTGCTCGAGGTCATGGACAGCAGCCACCACAAGGGTCTGCAGGGGAGGGGCTGTCACAGCACTCCCCCCACCCAGCTGTCCTGTATCCCTGTCCACTGACTCTCAGGCATCCACATCCCACATCTCCCACATCTCCATGTCCCACAGCCCCCACACACCCACAGCCCATGGATCCCATGCATCCACACCCCACACCTCCCAATGCATCCACCTCCCTCATCTCCCACGGATTCCTGGTGGTGCCCCCGGCTGGCACCAGCCCAGCCCAGTGTGTGGAGCCACACTCAGGGTCCTCATCCCTCTTCCCCCCACCCAGAAGAAGGAGAAAATCAGCCCTGGGAATGTCTCTGCTAAGAAGGTGCTGCTGGCAGTGCTGAGATCGGCCACTGCCTGCCTGAGCTTGCAGAAGGAACAACCCCTTCCTTCCTTCCTTCCTTCCTTCCTTCCTTCCTTCCTTCCTTCCTTCCTTCCTTCCTTCCTTCCTTCCTTCCTTCCTTCCTTCCTTCCTTCCTTCCTTCCTTCCTTCCTTCCTTCCTTCCTTCCTTCCTTCCTTCCTTCCTTCCTTCCTTCCTTCCTTCCTTCCTTCCTTCCTTCCTTCCTTCCTTCCTTCCTTCCTTCCCTCCCTTCCCTCCTTCCCTCCCTTCCCTCCCTTCCTCCTTCCCTCCTCCCTTCCTTCCCTCCTCCTTCCTTCCCTCCTTCCTTCCCTTCCTTCCTTCCTTCCTTTCCCTCCTCCCTTCCTCTTCCTTCCCTCCTTCCTTCATTCCCTCCTCCTCCCTTCCTTCCTCCCTTCCTTCCTCCATCCCTTTCTCCCTCCCTCCCTCCCATGGATGGGGTTTCTCAGCCATAATTGTCCTGGGGAATGGCAGTCCTTGGATGGGGGTCCCTGGAAGGGGAAAAAAAAAGGAATGGGGGTCCCATGATTGGTATCCCAGGGGAAACGGGGTGCCAGGGATGGGCAGTGGCTGAGTGGGCCTGTGGGTCTCAGTTCCTTCCCTGGGAGCCCTGGATTTTGGGGTGACCCAGGGTCCATCAAGGCGCTCATGGTTTGCTGGGAGTCACCCCAGGTGGATTCTGAGGGGCTCTGGGTCTGTTTCCCCAAAATCCCCAGCGACTTTTTCCTCTCTTCATTTCCATATCCTTCCTTTTTTCTGTCACATTCACACCTCCCCAGTTCAGTTCACTGCTCAGCGATCCTGTGGAGCTCCTGAGCAGGTACCGGGTTTGAGGGACCTCAGGGATGGGGAAAAGGGGTGCGGGGCTGTAGGGAGGGGGGGGTTTGGGGACTGGGGGTGTCCGGCTGTGCCCCCCAACACTTTCACTTTCTCTCTCCTGCAGCAGAAGGAAGAGGCCGTTTGTGCTGAGTGTCACACAGGGGGTGGGCTCTGTCCTTGGGGGCACATCCAGGAGGGTCCTGTCCCGTTCAGGGGTGTCGCTGTTCTGGGGTGACACATCCTGGGGGTGGCACATCCCAGATGGTGATCTCCTGTCCTCGGAGAAGGGCAGGCAGGGTTCAGTCTGTTAGTGCCATCACAGCCAACACAGACTTGACTTGGGGAAATTAATTTATCATTCCCCAGCTCAGAGCTGAAAAAGTAGAAGTGAAACACGTCTGAAAAAAGCCTTCCCCTCTCAGGAACGGCTCCAGCAGATGCTTCCCATTGGCTCACAGCCCCCTTTGGGGATGCCCTGCTCAGCTGGGGGCTCCTGCAGGGCTGCAGGGGGGTCTCTGCTCCCCGAGGACCCCCACGGGCTGCCAGGGAATCTCCAGAGCCCCTGGTGCCCCTCTGTCCTGCAGGGCTGTTCCTCTTGCCTGTTGCCTCTCGGCTGCCGCAATTCCATCTCTGCCTGTTGCAGTTTGTAATTTATGTTTAATTCCCTATGGTTTATTTCTTTACCCCCTCCTGGGTGGTGGTTTAGCCTGGGTTGTTCTCTTCCCTGACTCCTACCCCTATTCCTGAATGTTCCCTGCCAATCCTTCCTGGTGCCAGCCCTGTCCTGGACTGCCTCTTGAGGAATCTCCTATTTCTCGAGGCTCCATAGGTCTGTTCATACAAATCTCATCACAGTTGCTTTCTCATTGGTTTTATGTTTTGTAAACTTCACTTTGTGTCCCTCCTCAGTCTTCTCCCTATTGGCCTCATGACCCTGAACTCCACCCTGATTCTGTCCCTTAAAACCCACGGTTCTGGCATTGTTCCCGTCTTCACCTCTGCACTGCCTCGAGTTAATAAAGAAATCTCGGACTGCAAGTGAAGCCCACTTGGTTCCTTATACCCTGACCCAGTGACAATTGCTAGGAACTCTAGGACACCCGGGGTTTAGTCGTGCCTCTGCAAAGTGCCTTGTGACAGGCACAGATGACATCTGCCTTCCCTTGGATTTGCCCTTCCCAACACGGGGCTACAGCTCAGTCCAAGGGCTCGGTAAATGCAAAATCCCTGCCCGTGGTCACGGGGCAGCACCGCCGCGGGTCCCCGAGCCCTTGGCCAGTGTCACCGAGAGGGGACAAACAGGGAGCGGCAGCTCCTTCCCCTGTGCGGGGCAGCTGTGAGGCAACCAGTCCAGAAATGCCCCAATTGATCATTTTGTCCCTGTCCCCAAGGGAATGAGAGAGCCCCAAAAATCCTGCAGATCTCACACCCATCTGCTCAACAACGTGACCGGGACCCTCCTCCATCCGAGCTGACCAGGCAGAGCTGAACAAACAAAAACCATTTCTCCCGGTTTAATCAAAATGCTGCATTTGGGTGCAATGGAAGGGACAAGGGTCCTGTGCCCCCTGGCACTGGGGGAGGGAATGGGGGATCCCTGGGGGTACTGGGAGCACTGGGAGCACTGGAATGGGGAGCTCTGGGCAGCCCCACATGGGAACCCCCATCATGGCAACCCCTGGGGACGGTGCCACCCATGGGAGCTGGGGGGGGACACACACGGGAGGTGCCCTGGGGCAGGGACCTCCAGTGCCCCCAGTGCCCCCAGTGTCATAGCACGTTCTCGTAGATGTCACCGGGGTCCTGCTGTCACCTGTGGGGTCCTGGCAGCTCCGCGTAGGTCACCTGGGGGGATGTGGCACGGGGGGCCCTGCGAGAGACAGCGGTTGTGGGGATCTGGGTGGGGGTGACAACCGTGGGTGACGTGTCCCTGTGTCCCCCCCTGTACTCACCCCCTGCCCGCTCGGTGCTCACGACGTGGGTGTACAGCACCTCTCCCCGCTCTGGGGGAGCCGGGGGATCCAGGGGGGCCCTGCGGGGATAAGGGGGTGTCTGTAGGGGTGGGGGGGTTTGCAGTGAGGGTAAAATGGGGGGATCAGACCCATAGCCCCCTAATCACCTTTCCTGCTGCTTCCTGAGGCCTGCAAAAGAAAGCAAGGTGTGGTGACAGTGGGGTCCTCAGGGCTCTTGAACACCCACAGGACCCTTGAGCATCCCTGAAGCCCCCAAAAACCTTACCCCTTGAGCCCCCTATGCAGCCAAGGCACCCAAACACCCCCAAAACCCCTGACAGAATCCCAAAAATCCCTGCAAAACCCTCCAGGACCTCCCCAAATCCCCCAGGATCCTCAGCCGAGGTCTCTGGGGACTCAGCTCCACCCAAGTCAGGAGCTGTTGGTGACACCCTATGGCCCCGTACTCTGGGGGGGCTTCACCCCAACCCCTGGGACCCCCATTTCCCACCATTGTCACACACCCAGGCGGTGCCACCGGTGCCAGCCCACGATGACAGCCACGAGAAGGACCAGGAACAGGAGGGACCCGCTGACCCCTGCGGCCACTGCTGGGGGTAGAGAGGGAGACAGTGGGGTCACCAAAAACTCTGAGGGTCCTGAACACTCTGTGTGACCATGTGTGACCCCACCTGTGTCTCCATGTCCCTGTGATGTCACCTCCAGGGCAAGCTCTGGGCTGAGTGCCCGGAACACGCGGTGCCCGTCCTGTCCCAGCTGGTTGGTGGCCACGCACTGGTAGGTGCCTGAATGTCCCACATCGACATCCCCAAGCTCCAGGACAGGACCCCGGGCCACCTCCTGCCCATTGTGCAGCCAGGTGAAGGTGACAGGGGCTGAGCCCACCTGCACCGAGCAGCGCAGGGTCACGGGGTCACCTGCGTGCACCTGGTGTGCCGGGGGACTGGAGGTGATGGTGGCATTGGCCACGGGCACTGTGGGGACACAGACAGGGCTGGCACCTGGCAAGGTGGGATGGGGATGCTGTGGGTGGGGTCACCCCCAGCCAGTGGGTCCAGCTCACCAGGACGGTGACATTCAGGGGGACGCTCTCGGCCACGCTGTCCCCATCGCTGACCCGGCAGTGATAGTGGCCGCTGTCATTGTCCCCAACGTGGCGCAGCTCCAGGTGGAGGCCGGTGTCCAGCTGTGCCACCGAGCCCCCCCGGTGCCAGGTGAAGGACAGGGGACCTGTCTCTGCGGCCACTGCACAGCTCAGCACCAGGCGGTCCCCCAGTGCCACCTGTCCCCCGGGGGGCTGCGCCCACACGGAGACTCCTGAGAGTGGGACCCCTGCAGGAATGGGGACACCAGGGGACAGTGAGGGAAACTGGGGAGGAGAATGGGGAGGGGAAGGGAACCCAGGTGGAAAGAGGGGCACAGAGCAGGGGTGGGGGTGCCTGGAAAGAAACCCCAAGGAACAGTGGGGGGTTCAGGGAGGGACACCTGGAGAGAGATGGTGGGGACACCAGGGAAGGTATGGGGGGACCTGGGGACCTTGGGATAAAATCAGAGAGGGGTGGGGTGGACTCAGAAATGGGTAAAGGGACCCAGTGAGGTATGGGGGGACTCGAGAAGTGCTTACAGGAATGATGGTTATACACACATAGGGCTGGGGGACACAGTGAGGGACCCGAGAAAGGATGTGGGACTTGCAATAGAGATTGGGGGCCCCGGGCAGTTATGGGGATCACCAGGAAAACAGGAGGACATGGGGAGGCTGTGGGGGCTCCCCGTGCCCATCCCCGCACTCACTGCGCACCGTGACGCTGATCTGGGCGCTGCTCTTGCACACTGCCCTACTGTTGGAGCAGACCTGGCAGCTGTAATTCCCCGAGTGGGAGACCCCCACGGCGGGCACCAGGAACTGTGGGGACCCCTGCACACCCCCCACCAAGTTCCCATCCTGGTAGAAGAGGTGCAGGAGGGGGGCTGGGGGCCGCAGGGGGCTGGAGGTGCTGAGGCAGCTGAGATTGAGGGGGGATCGCTCGGTGAGCTCAGGGGGACCCTCCAGCACCGGCATCGTGAAGAGCTCTGGGAAGGAGAGGGGAGGTGAGGACTGTGACTCTGAGGCCACTAAGAAGTGACTTTGGGGGTGTCAGGTTATCGGAGTGGCAAATGAGGGGGTGCTCACCGTGCACTGTCACTGTCACTGGTGCTGACTGGGACAGCCCGAAGCCCACCGAGCCCTGGCAGTGGTAGCGGCCACTGTGGTGCAGCTGCAGGGGGGACAGGAACAGCTCGGGCCCCCTGAGGGACTCCCCCAGATCTTTCTCATCCTGGTAAAATCGCACCCTGCTGACCGACATGTCCTGTGTGGCCCGGCAGCGCAGTGTCACCGTGTCCCCCTCCAGCAGCGGCCACCCCGGCACCTGGAGCACCAGCTGGTCTGTGGGACAGGAGAGTCCCATGGCACTGAGGGGCTCAAGCAGGTCTAAGGTGGATGCCCATGGCACCGGGGACATCTGGGTGGAGTCTCCATTGGGCAGGAGGGTCTCAGGGACACCAGCAGCAACCCCATGGCACAGGTGTCACTGTGAGGGTCCCATCCCACTGGGATGCACTGGGATGTCCCTGAATGCAGTGGACAGGCTCTAAACAGACGAGAGGTGTGAGGCCACCCATGGAGTGGTGTCCACCCAGACCGAGCAGGGAGCCACCCCAATCATTTAAGATCCCCCCTCTCACCATTTAAGACTGTCACGGGTGCACTGAGCCCAGTGCCAGGTCTGTCACACTTGTAGGTGCCACTCTCAGTGACAGTGAAGCGGTCCCTTCGGTTCTTCTCCCAGCGCTGCCCATCCTTGTACCAGGTGGTGGCACCAGCCCACCCTGAGCCCGGGCAGGTCAGTGTCACCCGGTCCCACAGCACCGCCGGCATCCAGGGGGGCTCCACCAGGAGCTGGGTGGTCTGGGCACCTGTGGGTGACAGGGGACACCAGCCTGCCAGGGCCACCATGGGGCTGGGGACAGCGGGACAGGGACATGGCATCCCCCGAGGACTCACCAGCGAGGCCGAGGGTCTGGGCTGGAAGGGAGAAAGGACAGAGGGGGATGGGGGTGGCCCTGTAGGGACAGCAGCACCCTTGGATGAAGTCCCCAAACTGTCCCCAAAGGAACACTGGTGTAGAACAGAGGTCTTAAAGTGCAGGGACACCTCAAGGGTCACTCTGGGTTGAGGAAGGACAAGGGCACACTGAAGACATCCCATCTTTACACAGCCACCACCATCATCCTCACAGCACCTGTCCCCAAAGCCACATCCCCATGGCCCTGTGCCCGTGATGCCATTTCGATGGCAGCTGTCCCCATGTCCCATCTGCATGGTACATGGCCCTTGTCCCTGTCCCTGCATCCCTGTTTCCCTGTCCCTGTCCCCACTGCTGCCACAATCCCAAGGCTCCTTTGGCCACATCCTTGTCCCCCCATCTCTATCCCCCTGTTCCTCTCCCCACATCCCAGTTCCCTGTTCCTTTCCCTCTGTTCTGTCCCCACAGCCACCCCACGACTCTAGTCACACTGGGCTCTGTGCCCATGCACTGGCTCTGCTGGCCTTGGGGACATCAGGAGACCCAGCAGCTCCCCTGTGCCCCCTCCCCACCAGTCTCTGCCTCACCAGGGCCCATTCCCAGGGTGTCAGGCCCGTGCCCGGGGCACTCACCCCACAGGAGCAGCAGCGCCACATTCCCGGCCATCCCCATGTCCCCGGCCATGTGCACTGGCTGTCACTCGCTGCTGTGGCCACCGCTCCCCTGGGTGGTGGCTCTTCGGATGCAGAGGAAGGAAGAAAGGTCACAGCTCGTCCCCACGTGTAGGTGGCCCTTGGTGGGGGCAGGGTGGGGGATGGGTGGAGACACAGTAGGGGACAGGTTGGGGACATTCTGGGAGAGTCTGGGGGCTCAGTGGGGGATGGTGTTTCCAGGAGTGGGGGGGCTCAGGGGCTGTGGGAAACCAAGGATGGGTGTCCAGGAGAATGGGGGTGCAGGGGAATTGGGGTCGCCATGCCTGGGGGGATTCAGGGATTGGGGTCCTTGGGGAACATGGTCCCCAGGGATTTTGGGTGATGGGATGTGGGTCCCAGGTTGGGGGTGCAGGGGGAAGAAAGGGGACCCTGGGGAAGAGGGGTTGTGTGGAAGAAGCAGCCCATGGGATGGGATGAAGGCAATGGTGGTCCTGGGCAATGGGAGTGCTGGGATGGGGGTCCCAGGGAGGAGAGACCAAGGGAATGGGGGGGCCATGGTTGGGTTCCCAGGGCAATGGGGGTCCCAGGGATGGGCAGGGGCTGGGTGGGCACAGGAGTCACAGCTCCTTGCCTGGGTGCCTCAGATTTTGGGGTGACTCAGAGCCCAGCACAGCCCCCACAGTGTGCTCATGGCCAGGGGGGCACCCCAGGCTTGAGGCTCTGGCTCTGTGCCCCACACACCCCGGGGCTTTTTCCCGGCCCCCCATTTCCTGGCTCAGCCATCCCAGGGAACACCTGAGCAGGGAACAGGTGGGGGGATCCCAGGAAGGGGCCAAGGGGGGTGGGGGGTGCAGGCAGTGGTTGGGGGGCTGTGGGGGATGAAAGATTTTCACTTTCTCTTTCCTGCAGCAGAAGGAAGAGGCCGTTGATGCTGAGCCAAGGACGTGGGTTCTGTCCTGGGGGAGCACATCCAGAGGGGTCCTGCCCTGAGGGAAAAGGGCTCCTCTGCGGCGCGGAGAGCTGGGTCTTGTCCCAGGGACTTGTTGCAGGGGGTTCCTCATTCTAGGGGTGCCACATCCTTGGGGATTCCTGTCTCAGAGGTGGCACATCCTGGGCACCTCTGTCCTGAGGGGCCCTTGAGCATTCCTGCTGTGCTCAGTGGCGCCCTGTGACATCCAGGGTGCACAAAATTAAAGGGGCACCTGATTCATCCTTGCCCTGATGATGGTAAATGCCAGGCCAAATTTGGTTGAATTCCCTGATGCCCAATTGTATGATACAAAATTATACATCGAGCAAATAAAGGAAAAAATATTTTCCCTCACCATTTTTTCCCCAATATGAAATAAACACAGCAAAAATCAAACTGACAATGTATTAAATGATCTGGTTGATAGAATCCTTTTAATTGCTGTCCCCAACAAGTTGCTTAGAAAAAAACCACAAACAAATCACAATGAAATGAGACTTTTTGGTTCCCTCCCGGACCCCATTGTTGCATCCCACAGCAGCATTTGCTGGTGGATCACACAGAGTTTGGAATCTTCCTGAGTGTCCAACAGCTCCATGAGATTGTTCCCTGCCTGCTGGGCAGCACCCCAGCCCATAGGAAAGGCTTTGCTTGGGCCATATTCAGGAACTCTTCCCATTTTTCTCATTCCCACTCTGAAACTTCATTCACTTCCCATGGCTCCTGTTCCCAAAAGGGGAGAAACTCTGTCCATCCTTGGAACAGCGCACAGGAATGCGTGGAAATGCCCGTGTGTCCCTCAGGGTCTGCTTCCCTGGGAAATGCATTCCACCCTGCCCTCAATTCCCCTGCCTGGGCACTCCCTGGTCCTGCTGGGACACCCCTGTTCCCCAGATGCACCTGTGCAGCCCCTGCTCAATATTGCCACACTTTTCCCTCTCTTCTGGTGTCCACATGCAGAACCCAACCATTCTTTCGGGAGGTTCCAAAGGGCTGCAGGTTTTGTTGAAGAAGGAGGGTCCCGGTCAGGTTGTTGAGCAGATGGGTGTGGGATTTGCAGCACTTGTGGGGCTCTCTCAGCCCCTCGGGCAGACAGGGACCAAATGATCAATTGCTGCATTTCCACACTGCTTCCCTCACAGCTGCCCCTGCAGGGGCCGTTTCCAGCCAGCCCTGCTCTGAAAACCATCCAAGGCCCCCACAGAGCCACTGCTTGGGCTCCCATTGCCTTCTGTGCTTCTTGCAGGGCTGAGCAAACCACAGGCACGCCTTCTTCCCCCACACAATTCTCACCTTTGCAGCAGCTCGAAAGCTGCCAGAATCAAAGCCCAGGGGGTGGGCAGGGGAGAGGGACCTGTCTCAGGTGCTGGCTGCCAGCTGGGGCTGGCCAGAGCAGGGCTGGCCAGTGCCCATCCCTGTGCCCTGGGGCTGGGCCATGGCTGGGCCCCACCTTGCATGGCCACTGGCTTCAAGGAGGAGCACTTGGGGAGCTCCTTCCTGCCTGCCTGGGGCTCCATTCCCAAGCTGCTCTTGCCGGCTCTGATCCTGCAGGGGACCAGCAAGGATGGAGAAGTCTTGGACAGGATTTCTTCCAAACCCCAAGAAACCCAAAGCATCCCAACCCCTCAGGACAGAAACCCCATGGGGGATATAGAGGGCATCATGGGAGAGGAGGGGCGGCCCCAACAGTTTCAGCCACTACAGATTTGGGGGGTCTCAGCCCCACAGCTGCAATTTGGAGCCAAATCAGCCATTTTTCCAAAGGGAAAAAGCTGCACTTTTCCTTCCCATTGCTGGGGTAGAGGGGACAGCATGGTCATTAGTTGTTGTGGACAGAGGGGATATGTCCAGGAGTGTCACAAGCGTATCAGCTGGAGGGTCTTGTCTGTCCCTTGGTTCCCAGCACTGAGACCCTTCAAGAGATGGGGATTGGAGTGGTTATGGGAGGTTGTGGGATTGTCTGTGCCCACCCCAGCTGACACCAACCTCCTGTAACCCCCCCACCTCAAACACGGCAGGCTTCTCACCAGCAGCAGGGTGTTGGGAGGCTGTGAAATAACAGGCCAGGGACTGAGCTTGGAATTGTCTCTGCCTCTACAATTGCTCTGCCAGAGCCCAACGATGCTATTTGGGCTCCCTGAAATCCCTGCTCTGGCACCTGCAGCTCCTCGTGCCCCTCCTTCCTCCCTGCACTCGCTGCCTGCAGGGTTGTTCCTCTGACAGCCTCGGGCGCCTCTCGGCTGCTGCAATTCCATCTCTGCCATCCCTTGGATTTGCCCTTCCCATGTTCTGGCTGTCCCAGCCCCTGCCCACTGTCCAGTAGAGCCCAGGAGGGATGGAGGGAGGGAGGGAGGGAGGGAGGAAAGAAGGAAGGAAGGAAGGAAGGAAGGAAGGAAGGAAGGAAGGAAGGAAGGAAGGAAGGAAGGAAGGAAGGAAGGAAGGAAAGAAGGAAGGAAGGAAGGAAGGAAGGAAGGAAGGAAGGGGTTGTTTCTTCTGCAAGCTCAGGCAGGCAGTGGCCGATCTCAGCACTGCCAGCAGCACCTTCTTAGCAGAGACATTCCTGTGGGTGATTTTCTCCTTCTTCTGGGTGGGGGGAAGAGGGATGAGGACCCTGAGTGTGGCTCCACACACTGGGCTGGGCTGGTGCCAGCCGCGGGCACCACCAGGAATCCGTGGGAGCTGAGGGAGGTGGATGCATTGGGAGGTGTGGGGTGTGGATGCAGGGGATCCGTGGGCTGTGGGTGTGTGGGGGCTGTGGGACATGGAGATGTGGGAGATGTGGGATGTGGATGCCTGAGAGTCAGTGGACAGAGATACAGGACAGCTGGGGGAGGGGTGCTGTCACAGCCCCTCCCCTGCAGACCCTTGTGGTGGCTGCTGTCCATGACCTCGAACACCAGTGGGGGCTGGCAGGGTCTGTCCTCCTCCTCCTGGTCCTGTCTGGTGCCTTTGTAGATCTGGGGGAAGGAGCTCTGGCCCAGGCTGCCCCCGGGGTGAGACGGGAATGCTGCTTGGGGGGGGTCCCTGTTCCCCTGACCCCCCCCATCCATGGCCCCAGCCCCGCGTCTCCGTGTCAGGCTGTGGGGATTGATCTTGTGGAACATCCTCTGGGGGCGGCTGTGATGCAGGGGGAAAGGAGGGGACCCAGGTGGACAGGGGACATTGCTGCACACGGGCAGCACGGAGGGACTTCTGTGGGGGGAGGCTTTGAGAGGGAAGTGGGGCAGAGTGACCAATGAAGTGACCTCAAAGCCCTCCTGGGATGTCACAGTCCACTCTACGATGTCACACAACCACTGTATGATGTCACTGCTCGCTCTGCAATATCAGAACTGCTCTGTGATGTCATACACAGCTGTCCTGTGATGTCCCAAACCACTCTGCGATGTCACAATCTGCTTGGTAATTACACAGGCCGCTCTGTGATGTTGTAACCCATGTTGTGATGTCGCAACCAACTCTGTGATGTCATAGCCCACTATGTGATGTCACACATTTCCCTTCTGTGATATCAGGGTCTGCCCCATTAATCCTTAGCACACATTCTCTCAGGAGATGGGATTTCAAGGAGCCCAAAGGGCATCGTTGGGCTTTGGCACAGCTGCTTTGGAGACAGAGACAGTTCCACAGCTCAGTCCCTTCCCTGGGCTCTCCCAAGACCCTTCTGTTGTGGCACTGCTCAGGCTGCAAGAACAACTTCTCTTGGGAAGGGCAGAAACACGGTGAGGTTTTGGCTGGGGGCTGAGGGGCTGGGCTGGGCTCCTCTCTCTCTCTTGCTCCTGTCACCAGAGGTGGGACAGTGCTGCTGTTGCTCTGGGAACAATTGGCTGCCACCATGGAGTTCCACCCTTCACTGCTCCTCCTACCATGACGGAGGCTTTGTTCATGAGAGCAGCCCTTGAACTGGGACCTTTTCAACTCCAGATCTCACTGGAAAGGACCCTCACCACATACTCAGGTGCCTCAGGAGAGAACCCAGGACCCAGAGCCCCTCTCCCTTCCCAGAGGGCGTCTCCTGGCTGAGTGGGGCAGCTGTTTGCGGGAGCCCGGTTTTCGCTGCGCAGCTCCGCAGTTTTCTGCTGCTGCTTCGGGCTTTTTGCTACACTTTAACCTGACATCTCGTGTCCGATTCCAGCTCTGAGCACCATAGTTCCTGCTACAGCTTCCGAATTTTTGCTACATTTCCTTTGCTACACTGGAATGTGCCTTCCGCCACCGTTCCAGCTGCCACTCCGAGGGGTCCTGCTGCAGCCCATTTTGCCATCCGCAGTGGCACCGTTCCTGGCTGTCCCCCAGCCCCGGCAGTGAGGGAAGGAAGCTTCTCTCTCTCTCCTGCCGGCTGAGTCTCCATTAACCATGGAGAGAGACAGCTGAGCTGGCGCCACAGCGCCCCCTGCAGCCGCGGGGGAATCATTGCACCCGCCCTGCCCGGCCAGGAGCCACCAGTGCCCCTGCCGGCTGTGCCCGGAACTGCACCGGAGGGGAAGGGCCTGCAGCCCAGAGAGGGCTGGGACTGGGTTTGTGGTTTTGTTTGTTGTTCCTGGCAGTGTTGTTGTTTGTTTGGCTTGATATCTATATTGTAGTAAGGAACAGTAATTCCTGTTCCCATATCTTTGTCTGGAACCCCCGTAATTTCAAAGTTGTATTACTTTGGAGGGAAGGTAGTCATATTTTCCATTCCAAGGGAGATTCCAGTTTTCCATGGCAGGCACCTTTAAAGCAGGATACCATCCATTTGGCAGCAGAGGGCACGGCACAGTTTTCCTTGCCCTCAGGGATATCCAGAGCTCCTGGAACTGACTGGAAACTCAGCCCCACCCTGTGCCATGGACTGATTCTGACTGCCCTTGAAAAGGGGTATGAAGCAAGGCAGAGGAGGGGTTTGAGACAGGGAGGAGGAGAAATCCAGAGACTCCTGAAGGCTGCTTTGGCCATCAGAGCAATGAAGGTCCAGGGCCTTGCCAGGTTTCTCTGGTGGATCAAAAGTGCTGTGGAAGGGTCCTGGGTTTGTTCCTTTTCAGGGGCTTTCCCTGGAAACTGTTCCTTTTGTGACCCTTTGGATTCTGAACCTTTTTGCTGTTGCTGTTGGTTTTTTTCTGTCATTGCTGTTTGCAGGAAATTGTTCTTCTCTCAGCACTTTGGGATCTTTGCCTTCTGTGCCTCCACTGGCAAGCAGAGCGGCAGCAGCCCCTGGAATTTAGTGGCAGACCAGAACTGCAGAATCACATTCCTAAAGCCAAACAGAGCTGAAGAAAGAAACGCCATTTTCGCCAGTTTAACCAAAAAGCTGCATTTTGGTGCCAATAACAGGGAAAGGAGTCCTGTGTTCCCCTGGCACTGGGAGGAGAGATGAGGAGCCATGGGTGTACTGGGAGTGCTGAGAGGGCAATTGCAGAGCCACTGGGAGTATAGGGGTACTGGGAGACAGAATGGGAAACACCTGGATCTACTGGGAGCAATGGAGAGGCACTGGGAGGGGAAATAGGGAGCCCCTGGGGGTACTGGGAGCACTGTGGGGAGGGAATGGGGAAGTCTGTGAGGGTACAGGGAGTACCTGGGTGTGGAATGGGGAGACACTGGTGGTAGTGGAAAGGGGGTGGGGAAGCCCTTGGGGGTTCTGGGTGCCTGGGGAGCTCTGGGTGCCCTGTGCATCCTCACGCGTGACCCCCACTTGTGCCCAGCTGCCCAGGAATGTTGGGCACCCATGGGAGCAGTGGGGGGACACACACGTGTGGCTGCCCATCCCAGTACCAGCCAGTTTCCCCAGAGCCCCCCAGTGCCCACGTGTGCCCCGAGTATCACAGCACATTCCCGTAGATGTCACTGAGCTCCTGCAGTCGCCCATGGGGTCCCCGCAGCTCCGCGTAGGTCACCTGGGGCTCCTGGAGTGTGGTGGCACGGGGGGACGCTGCGAGAGACACCGGCTGTGGAATCTGGGTGGGGGTGACACTCATGGGTGACGTGTCCCTCTGTGTGTGTCCCAGCCTGTACTCACCCCCCATCTGCTTGGTGCTCACGACGTGGCTGTACAGCACCTCCCCTTCCTCTGGGGTGGCCGAGGGATCCGAGGGGGGCCTTCGGGGATAAAAGGGATGTATGGGGGAATGGGAGGTCTTGGGGGTTGGGGTCAATGGGGACAGTGTGGTTTGAGCCCCCCACTGACCTTTCTGGTGCTTCCTGGCAGCTGCAAAGGAAAGAGGGGAGGGGTAACTGTGGGGTCCTCAAGGACCCCTAAGGAATCCTGAAACCCCACTGGACCCTCAGTTTCTCCCAGGACCCTTGAGCATCCCTGATGCTCCCCAGAATCCCTGAACCACTCCAGTGCTCTGGACCCCCTGAGCACACAGAAGCCCAAGCCTGGAAGGGAGGATACTAACAAATTCCCCCAGGAACACTGAGAAAACCCCCAACATCCCTGCAGGACCCTCCAACATCACCCCAAATCCTTGAGGACCCTGAGCAAAGGTCCTGAGCACTCAGCACTGCCCAAGTCAGGGGTGTGGGTGCTGCCCATCACCCCCACATTCCAGGTGGCCTCCCACTCCCCAGGGCCTCTGGTGCCCCCATTGTCACCCACCCATGTTGTTCCACCAGTACCAGCCCACAGTACACCCACGAGAAGGATCAGGAACAGGAGGGACCCACCGACCCCTGTGGCCACTGCTGGGGACAGAGAGGGACATGTCAATGTTAGCTGTCACTTCAGGGGGTCCTGCCATCCCAATGACCCCGTGTGACCCCACCTCTGTTCCAGTGTCCCTGTGGTGTCACCTCCAGGGCCAGCTCAGGGCTGAGTGCCCGGAACACGCGGTGCCCGTCCTGTCCCAGCTGGTTGGTGGCCACGCACTGGTAGGTGCCTGAATGTCCCACATCGATGTCCCCAAGATCCAGGACAGCACCCCGGGCCATCTCCTGCCCATTGTGCAGCCAGGTGAAGGTGACAGGGGCTGAGCCCACCTGCACTGAGCAGCGCAGGGTCACGGGGTCACCTGTGTGCACCTGGTGTGACAGGGGACTGGGAGTGATGGTGGCATTGGCCACGGGCACTGTGGGGACACAGACAGGGCTGGTACTAGGCGAGCTGGGATGGTGATGGAGTTGGTGGGGCAACATCCAGCCTTAGGGCCCCACTCACCCAGGACTGTGACATTCAGGGGGACACTCTTGGCCACACTGTCCCCATCACTGACCCGGCAGTGATAGTGGCCGCTGTCATTGTTTGCAACATGGCGCATCTCCAGGTGGGGTGTGGTGCCCAGCGGTGCCCCTGAGTCCCCCCGGTGCCAGGTGAAGACAGGGGACCTGTCCCTGTAGCCACTGTGCAGCTCAGCACCAGGCAGTCCCCCAGTGCCACCTGTCCTCCAGGGGGCTGCACTGACACGGACACCCCTGAGAGTGGGACCCCTGCAAGGGGACATAGACAGGATTGGGGACCCAGGATGGTGGGGGATATGGGAGGGGAAGGAGGGGGGATTGGAGGGGAGTGCAGAGGACCCTCGTGAGCAGAAGGGGACCCTGGGTGGTGTTGGAATCTGGGGCAATGGAGAGATCCCATGGAAAGGTGGAGAGAGCCAGGCAGGGATGGGGGAGCACACAAGGGACTGAGGAGACTCAGGGAAAGATTTGGGGTTTAGAGAGAGGCAGCTGAACCCAGGGAGGGAAGGGAGACCAGAGGATGGAGCGGGGACCTTTGAAGGGGCGTGGGATGCGAGGGAGGGATGGGGGAACAGAGAGAGGGCTGAGGGATCTGGAGAGGGAACCGGGCAGTCATGAGGGAAACCAAGAGAGACTGGGGAAATTTGGGGTGACCCAGGGAGGTGTAAAGGAAGGGACGAAGGATGCAGGCAGTGGTGGGGAAACCCTCAGAGGATGTCGGGGTTGCCTGTCCCCATCCCAGCACTCACTGTGCACTGTCACTGTCACCAGCTCTGACTCGCTCCACTGGGGCATTACAGCCCCCACCCAGCCTCTGCAGCGGTAGCGGCTGCTGTGGTGCAGCTGCAGGGGGAACAGGGACGGCTCGGTCCCATCATGGGGCCCTCCCAGATGCTTCTCTTCATGGTAGAAGTGCACGCTGGTGAGCAGTTTGTTCTGCCAGCTGCGGCAGCGCAGTGTCACCGTGTCCCCCTCCAGTAGTGCCCGTGCTGGCACCTGCAGCACCAGCCAGTCTGGGGGACAGAGGGGTTCTGTCACACCAAGGGTATCTGAAGGGTTCTGATGACCATGGAAGGCAGATGGGGCTGCCCATTACAAGGGAGGAGCCCCCTTGCACTGGGACGATCTGGGATGTCCCTGTGTGCAGGGGACGGGCTCTGGTCACACCAGGAGGTGACCTATGGAGCGGAGCCAGCCCAGAGCCCTTGGTGTCCCTGCAGGTGCCAGGCTGGGGGCACCCAAACCCCCAACTCACCATTTAGCACTCTCAGAGGAGGGCTGCGCCCAGTGCCAGGTCTGTCACACGTGTAGGTGCCACTCTCGGTGACAGTGAAGGGGTCAGGTCCCTCCTGCCACCAACACTGCCCATCCTTGTACCAGGTAGTGGCACCGGCCCTCCCTGAGCCCTGGCAAGTCAGTGTCACCCGGTCCCACAGCACTGCCGGGGTCCATGGGGGCTCCACCAGGAGCTGGGTGGTCTGGGCACCTGTGAGTGACAGGGGACACCAGCCTGCCAGGGCCACCACGGGGCTGGGGACAGCGGGGTGGGAACATGGCATCCCCTGAGGACTCACCAGTGAGGCCGAGGGTCTGGGCTGGAAGGGAGAAGGGACAGGTCTGGGTGAGGGTGGCACTGAGGGGACAGCAATGTGGGAGCGCGGAGTGTGGCAAACTTTCCCTTTGAGGACACCAGAGTGACATGGAACTTTCAGGGACTAGAACACTCTAGCTACCAAAAGCTGAGGAAGGACATAGGGACACCATGGACACCCTAGAAATGGGGATACCACAACCACCTTGTGCTGGCACAGGTCACCTCCACCAGTGCAATGGTCTCTGTCCCCATGGCCCATGTGTCTAATGCTTGTTCCTTTGTCCCTGTCCCTGCATCTTTGTGTCCCTGTGCCTAAAGATGCACCAGTCCCATGATGTCTTCCCACACACCTGTCCCCCCACGATTGACCGTTCAGACCTGTTCCCCTGTCTCCTGTCCCCAAAACAACCCCATAAAACTTGTCACCTCATGGACTGGCTCTTCTGGCCCTGGGGACCACAAGGGACCCTGCAGCTCCCCTGTGCCCCCTCCCCACCGGTCTCTGCCTTATTAGGGCCCATCCCCGGGGTGTCAGGCCCGTGCCCGGGGCACTCACCCCACAGGAGCAGCAGTGCCACCTTCCCGGCCATCCCCATGTCCCCGGCCATGTGCACGGGCTGTCACTCGCTGCTGTGGCCACCGCTCCCCTGGGTGGCGGCTCTTCGGATGCAGAGGAAGGAAGAAAGGTCACAGCTCGTCCCCACGTGTAGGTGGCCCTTGGTGGGGGCAGGGTGGGGGAGAGGTGGAGACACAGTAGGGGACAGGCTGGGGACATTCTGGAAGAGTCTGGGGGCTCAGTGGGGGATAGTGTTCCCAGGAGTGGGGAACCAAGGATGGGTGTCCAGGAGAATGGGGGTGCAGGGAAATTGGGGTCTCCATGCCTGGGGGGTATTCAGGGATAGGAGTCCTGGGGGAACATGGTCCCCAGGGATTTTGGGTGATGGGATGTGGGTCCCAGGGTTGGGGGTGCAGGGGAAGAAAAGGGACCCTGGGGAAGAGGGGTTGTGTGGAAAGAAGCAGCCCATGGGATGGGATGAAGGCCATGGTGGTCCTGGGCAATGGGAGTGCTGGGATGGGGGTCCCAGGGAGGAGAGACCAAGGGAATGGGGGTGCCATGGTTGGGTTCCCAGGGCAATGGGGGTCCAAGGGATGGGCAGGGGCTGGGTGGGCACAGGGGTCACAGCTCCTTGCCTGGGTGCCTCAGATTTTGGGGTGACTCAGAGCCCAGCACAGCCCCCACAGTGTGCTCATGGCCAGGGGGGCACCCCAGGCTTGAGGCTCTGGCTCTGTGCCCCACACACCCTGGGGCTTTTTCCCGGCCCCCCATTTCCTGGCTCAGCCATCCCAGGGAACTCCTGAGCCGGGAACCGGTGGGGGGAATCCCAGGAAGGGGCCAAGGAGGGTGGGGGGTGCAGGCAGTGGTTGGGGGCCTGTGGGGGATGAAAGATTTTCACTTTCTCTTTCCTGCAGCAGAAGGAAGAGGCCGTTGATGCTGAGCCAAGGACGTGGGTTCTGTCCTGGGGGGGCACATCCAGAGGGGTCCTGCCCTGAGGGAAAAGGGCTCCTCTGCGGTGGGGAGAGCTGGGTCTTGTCCCAGGGACTTGTCCAAGGGGGTTCCTCATTCTGGGGGTGCCACGTCCTTGGGGATTCCTGTCCCAGAGGTGGCACATCCCGGGCACCTCTCTCCTGGGGGGCCCCTGAGAATTCCTGCTGTCCCCAGTGGAGCCCTGTGACACCTGCAGTTACCAGATTTTAGGGGGCACCTGATAAAACCTTGCCCTAATGAGGGTAAATGCTAGGCTAAATTTGGGTGAATTCCCTAAAATCCAATTGGTTGAGACAAAATTATACATCCAGGAAAAAAAGGCAAAAATCTTTTCCCTCACCTTTTTTTCCCCAATATGAAATAAACTCATAAAAAATCAAACTAACAATGTAATAAATGATCTGGTTGATAGAATTCTTTTTATTGTTCTTTTCCAACAATTCACTCACAATAAAAACAAAAACAAATCACCTAGAAATGAGACTTTTTGATTCCCTTTAGAGGCCCATTGTTGCATCCCAGAGCAGGATTTGCTGGTGGATCACACAGAGTTTGGAATCTCCCCAAGTGTCCAACAGCTCCATGGGATTATTCCCTGCCTGCTGGGCAGCACCCCAGCCCATAGGGAAGGCTTTGCTTGGGCCATATTCAGGAACTCTCCCCATTTTTCCCCTTCCCACCCTGAAAATTGATTCACTTCCTGTGGCTCCTGCTCCCAAAAGAGGAGAAACTCTGTCCATCCTTGGAACAGAGCACAGGAATCTGTGGAAATGCCCGTGTGTCCCTCAGGGTCTGCTTCCCTGGGAAATGCACTCCACCCTGCCCTCAACTCCCCTGCCTGGGCACTCTCTGCTCCTGCTGGGACACCCCTGTTCCCCAGATCCACCTGTGCAGCCCCTGCTCAATATTGCCACACTTTTCCCTCTCTTCTGCTGTCCACATGCAGAACCCAAACATTCTTTCTGGGAGGTTCCAACGGGCGGCAGGTTTTGTTGAAGAAGGAGGGTCTCGGTCAGGTTGTTGAGCAGATGGGTGTGGGATTTGCAGCACTTGTGGGACTCTCTCAGCCCCTTGGGCAGACAGGGACCAAATGATCAATTGCTGCATTTCCGCACTGCTTCCCTCACAGCTGCCCCTGCAGGGGGCGTTTCCAGCCAGCCCCGCTCTGAAAACCATCCAAGGCCCCCACAGAGCCACTGCTTGGGCTCCCATTGCCTTCTGTGCTTCTTGCAGGGCTGAGCAAACCACAGGCACGCCTTCTTCCCCCACACAATTCTCACCTTTGCAGCAGCTCCAAAGCTGCCAGAATCAAAGCCCAGAGGGTGGGCAGGGGAGGGGGACCTGGCTCAGGTGCTGGCTGCCAGCTGGGGCTGGCCAGAGCAGGGCTGGCCAATGCCCATCCCTGTGCCCTGGGGCTGGGCCATGGCTGGGCCCCACACTTGCATGGCCACTGGCTTCAAGGAGGAGCACTTGGGGAGCCCCTTCCTGCCTGCCTGGGGCTCCATTCCCAAGCTGCTCTTGCCGGCTCAGATCCTGCAGGGGACCAGCAAGAATGGAGAAGTCTGGACCCCTCCCAGAGCTGCCATCCCCCAGGACAGGACCCCCTTAGCCAGCATGTGTCCCCCCCCGGGACAGGATCCCCCCAGGACAGGACTCCCCTGGATGTGCCCCCCAGGACAGAACCGACCCCCCGTGTGACACTCAGCACAAACGGCCTCTTCCTTCTGCTTCCCATGACCCCAGATCCCTGGAGCTCACGTTCCCCTGGGACTCCCAGCCCTCAGTATCCCAAGCCCTGGAGACCCCAATTCCCTTGCACCCCCATCCCCAGTGACTCTCCCTCCTCAGGACCCCCATTCCCCAGGGACCCCAGACCTGGGACCCCCCATTCCCCTGGACTCCCAGCCCTGGCTCCCCAAACGCCCTGAGCCCCCCATTCCTGAGAGCCCCACTGTGTGCCACCCAGCCTTGTCCCCAGCCTGTCCCCACCCCGCCCAGAGCCTGTCCCCATCTTGGGCCACCCTGCCCCCATAAAAGGCCCCCTACACATGAGGATGAGACCTGACCTCACTTCCTTCCCCTTTGTCCGAAGAGCCGCCACCCAGGGGAGCAGTGGCCACAGCAGCGAGTGACAGCCAGTGCACATGGCTGGGGACACGGGGATGGCCGGGAAGGTGGCACTGCTGCTGTGGGGTGAGTGCCCCGGGCACGGGCCTGACACCCTGGGAATGGGCCCTGGTGAGGCAAAGACCGGTGGGGAGGGGGAACAGGGGGGCTGTGGGGTCCCCTGAGGTCCCCAGTGCCAGCAGAGCCAGTGCATGAGGTGACCGGGGTTGTGAGGTGGCTGTGGGGAAAGAGACAAGGTGACAGGGATGCAGGGACAGGGACAAGGGGATGAGCACCATACAGATGAGCCATGGGGACAGAGGCTGTGGGACTGGTGGGGATGACCTGTGACCAGGTGGGGATGACAGCGGCCACTATCACTGCCGGGTCAGCGATGGTGACAGCGTGGCCGAGAGTGTCCCCCTTAATGTCACTGTCCTGGGTGAGCTGGACCATCAGGCTGGGGTTGACCACATCCACTCTACCCCCAAACCACCTCGCCTGGTGCCAGCCCTGTCTGTGTCCCCACAGTGCCTGTGGCCAATGCCACCATCACCCCCAGTCCCCCGGCACACCAGGTGCACACAGGTGACCCCGTGACCCTGCACTGCTCGGTGCATGTGGGCTCAGCCCCTGTCACCTTCACCTGGCTGCACAATGGGCAGGAGGTGGCCCGGGGTCCTGTCCTGGAGCTTGGGGACGTCAATGTGGGACATTCGGGCACCTACCAGTGCGTGGCCACCAACCAGCTGGGACAGGACGGGCACCGTGTGTTCCAGGCACTCAGCCCTGAGCTGGCCCTGGGGGTGACACCGCAGGGACACTGGAACAGAGGTGGGGTCACAGAGGGTCACACAGGGTGTTCAGGACCATCAGAGTTCTGGGTGACTTCGCTATGTCCCTCTCTGTCCCCAGCAGTGGCCGCAGGGGTCAGTGGGTCCCTCCTGTTCCTGGTCCTGGTTGTGGCTGTCATCGTGGGCTGGCACCGGTGGCACCACCTGGGTGGGTGACAAGGATGGGAAATGGGGTTCCCCGGGGTTGAGGTGAAGCCCCCCAGAGTACGGGCGCAAACGGTGGCACCAACAGCTTTTGATTTGGGTGAAGCTCAGTCCCCAGAGACCTTGGCTGGGCGTCCTGGGAGATTTGGGGAGCTCCTAGCGGGTCATGCAGGGTTTTGGGGGGGGTGCTGTCTGGGGTTCAGGAGGGACTTTGGAGGCTCTAGTTGTGCAGGGGGTTCAGGTGGTTATTCACGGCTTTTTGGGAGGGCTTCAGGGATGCTCGAGAGTCATGGGGGCAGTCAGGGGTCCCGAGGTTGTTCAGGGCCCTGAGGACCCCACAGTCACCCCTCCCCTCTTCCCTTTGCAGGCCTCAGGAAGCAGCAGGAAAGGTGAGTAGGGGGCTCCAGGTCTGACCCCCCATTTTACCCTCACTTCAAACCCCCCACCACCACAGACACCCCCTTATCCCCGCAGAGCCCCCCCGGATCCCCCGATCCCCCCAGAGGAGGGGGAGGTGCTGTACACCCACATCGTGAGCACCGAGCGGGCAGGGGGTGAGTACAGGGGGGGACACAGGGACACGTCACCCACGGGTGCCACCCCTACCCAGGTCCCCACAACCGCTTTCTCTTGCAGAGCCCCCCCGTGCCACATCCCCCCAGGCGACCTACGCGGAGCTGTCAGGACCCCACAGGCGACAGCGGGACCTCAGTGACCTCTGTGGGAGTGTGCGGTGACACTGGGGGCACCGGGGACATTGGGGGCACTGAAGGTCTCTGCCGGAGGGCACCTCATGTGTGTGTCCCCCCTCAGCTCCCTTGGGTGCCACCGGGCCCAGGGCGTTGCCACGCCTGTGGGGTCCCCTGTGGGACTGCCCTGAGCTCCCTGTTCCAGTGCTCCCAGTGCTCCCAGTACCCCCAGGGGCTCCCCATTCCCTCCCCCAGTGCCAGGGGGCACAGGACCCTTGTCCCTCCCATTGCACCCAAAATGCAGATTTTTGATTAAACCGGGAGAAATGGTTTTTGTTTGTTCAGCTCTGCCTGGTCAGCTCAGATGGAGGAGGGTCCCGGTCAGGTTGTTGAGCAGATGGTTGTGGGATCTGCAGGATTTTTGGGGCTCTCTCAGTCCCTTGGGACAGGGACAAAATGATCAATTGGGGCATTTCCGGACAGGTTCCCTCACAGCTGCCCCGCACAGGGGAAGGAGCTGCCGCTCCCTGTTTGTCCCCTCTCAGTGACACCGGCCAAGGGCTCGGGGACCTGCGGCAGTGCTGCCCCGTGGCCACGGGCACTGATCCAGCAGCTTCCGAGCCGCTTGGGCCGAGCTGGAACCCCATGTTGGGAAGGGCAAATCCAAGGGATGGCAGAGATGGAATTGCAGCAGCTGAGAGGAGCCCGAGGCTGTGAGAGGAACAGCCCTGCAGGGCGGAGTGAAGGGCACCAGGGACTCCGGAGACTCCCTGGCATCCCGTGGGGGCCCCCGGGGAGCAGAGACCCCCTTGCAGCCCTGCAGAAACCCCCGGCCGAGCAGGGGATGCCCGAAGTGGGCTTGTGAGCCCCTGGGAAGCCCCCACTGGAGCAGTTCCCGAGAGGGGAAGGTGTTTTTCAGACGTGTTTCACTTCTCCTTTTTCAGGTCTGAACTGAGGAATGATAAATTCAATTCATTTCCCCATGTCGAGTCCGTTTTGGGCGTGACAGCGCTCACAGACTGAGCCCTCCCTGCCCTTCTCCCAGGACAGTGCACCACCGGCTGGGATGTGCCACCCCCAGGATGTGTCACCCCCAGAACAGGGACGCCCCTGAACAGGGACAGGACCCCCCTGGATGTGTCCCGAAGGACAGAGCCCATCCCCCTGTGTGACACTCAGCACAAACGGCCTCTTCCTTCTGCTGCAGGAGAGAGAAAGTGAAAGTGTTGGGGGGCACGGCCAGACACCCCCAGCTCCCAACCCTCCCCCACCTCCCCTACAGCCCCTACACACTTTTTTCTGCCTTACACAAGGTCCCCTCAACCCTTTACCTGTTCAGGAGCTCCCCAGGATCTCTGAGTAAGAAATTGACGGGGTGGGAATGTGACAGAAAAAAGGAAGGAAATGGAAATGAAGAGAGGAAAAAGCCTCTGGGGTTTGGGAATGCACAGACACAGAGCCCCTCGGAATCCACCTGGGGTGACTCCCAGCAAACCATGAGCACCTTTGGGGGCCAGCACTTGGCCCTGGGTCACCCCAAAATTAGAGGCACCCAGGGAAGGAGCTGCAACCCATGGGCCCACCCAGCCACTGCCCATCCCTGGAACCCCCACTCCCTTGGGAACCCAGCCATGTGACCCCCATACTTTCTGGCCTCTTTCTCTGGTATCCTCATATTGGGACTGCCATTCCCCATGAACTCCATACCCAAGGACCTGCATCCTGATAATTCCAGGTCCTGGGATCTCCTTTTCCCCAGGAACTTGATTATCCTAGGACCCTCATTGCCAATGACATTGAGCCTTGGCTCCCTACAATCCCCAGGCTTCAATTTCTGGCAACACTGTGTCCCCACTGGATCCCCACCCTGCCCCCACCAAGGGCCACCTACACGTGGGGACGAGCTGTGACCTTTCTTCCTTCCTCTGCATCCGAAGAGCCGCCACCCAGGGGAGCGGTGGCCACAGCAGTGAGTGACAGCCAGTGCACATGGCTGGGGACACGGGGATGGCCGGGAAGGTGGCACTGCTCCTATGGGGTGAGTGCCCAGGACACGGGCCTGACACCCCGGGGATGGGCCCTGGTGAGGCAGAGACCGGTGGGGAGGGGGCACAGGGGGCTGTGGGGTCCCCTGAGGTCCCCAATGCCAGCAGAGCCAGTGCATGGGCAGGGAGCCCAGTGTGACCAGAGTCCTGGGGTGGCTGTGGGGACAAGAACAGGGGGAAAGGAACAGGGAACTGGGATGTGGGGGCAGGAACTAGGGCCATGTACCATGCAGATAGATGTTGTGGACAGGTGCCATTGGAATGGGATCACGGGCACAGGGCCATGGGGATGTGGCTGTGGGGACAGGTGCTGTGGGGCTGCTGGAGGTGACCTGTGCAAACATGGGGTGGCTTCCTCAGCCCAGAGTGACTGAAGTGTCTCTGTCCTCAAGACTTCCATGCCAAACCAGTGTCCCATGGGGACAGTTCGGATTCAGCCCTGATAACCTGTCCCCTAGATGCTGCTGTTGCTGCCTTGCCAATCTCACCCAATCCCTGTCCCTTCTCCCCTCCAACCCAGACCCTTGGCCTCGCTGGTGAGTCCTCGGGGGATGCCATGTCCCTACACTGCTGTCCCCAGCCCCGTGGTGGCCCTGGCTGGCTGGTGTCCCCTGTCACCCACAGGTGCCCAGACCACCCAGCTCCTGGTGCAGCCCCCCTGGAGGCCGGCGGTGCTGTGGGACCGGGTGACACTGACCTGCCAGGGCTCGGGGACCGCCGATGCCACCACCTGGTACAAGGATGGGCAGCGCTGGGGGCAGGAGGGACCCAGTAACTTCACTGTCACTGAGAGTGGCACCTACACGTGTGACAGACCTGGCACGGGGCTGAGCTTCCCTGTGAGAGTCACAAATAGTGAGTGGGGGATGGGGATTAGTGCCCATACGAGGGCTCTGGCTGGGCTCCTGTCTGTGTGTGCTTTCACGTCCTTGTTGTGATGATGGCCCGATCCCTGCACATGGGGACATCCCAGTGCTTCCCAGGCTGATGGTCCCTGTGGTGGTTCGGACAGTGATGGGTTCCCCACTGGTATCCCTGCAGCCTCTGGTGTAATGAGGAGTCCTCTGAGTTGTCCCCAGTGTAATGGGGATGCCCCTGGACCACTCTTGAGTCCCTCAGTGTGACAGGACACCCCTGTCCCTAAGACTGGTTGGTGCTGCAGGTGCCAGCTTTGCCGCTACTGGAGGGGGACACGGTGACACTGTGCTGCCGGCGTTGGCAGAACAAGTCGGTCATCAGGGTGCGATTTTACCACAAGAAGAAGGATCTAGGCCAGCCCCTCAATGGGACCGAGCTGTCCCTGTCCCCCCTGCAGCTGCAGCACAGCGGCCGCTACCGCTGTGCGGGCATGGTGGGAACTGAGCAGTTGGAGTCAGAGCCAGTGACAGTGACAGTGCACGGAGAGCACCCCCACAGCTGGCACCCCAATACTCTGATACCCCACTGCCATCCCCAGCATGCTGCACATCACCGTGTCCCCCTGCTGACAGTGCTCAGGGAACATCCCCATAATCCCACACACCAGTACATCCTGCCCCGCTGGCTCAGGGTCACCATCTCCTCCCGTGTCTCCTTCCCAGAGCTCTTCACGGTGCCGGTGCTGGACGGTCCCCCTGATCTCACAGAGGGGTCCCCCCTCAATCTCAGCTGCCTCAGCACCCCAAGCCCCCTGCGGCCCCCAGCCCCCCTCCTGCACCTCTTCTACCGGGATGGGCACTTGGTGGGGGGCCAGCAGAGGTCCCCGCAGCTCCTGGTGCCCGCCGTGGGGGTCTCCCACTCGGGGAATCACAGCTGCCAGGTGCGCTCCCAGGGCAGGGTTGTGCGGAAGAGCAGCACCCGTCTCTGCGTCACCGTGCGCAGTGAGTGCCGGGATGGGCACGGGGATGGGCACAGGGAGCCCCCAGAGCCTCCTCAGGTTCCCCTGCCAGTCCTTGGGACCCCCATCCCTCCCTGGCATTCCACCCCCCTTCTCAGTTCCCTGTTCCCTCCCTTGATCTTCTTAGTTACATCGCTCCTTCAACCTGCCCTCTCCCATGTCACCCTAATCACTCTCTGGGGTCCCTGCACCCCTTCTTGGCTGCCCTTCTTGCTCCCTGAGGTTCTCTCCATCCTCCTCCTAAGCCCCCCCCTTCCCCTCCCCATGTCCCCCACACCTCCCTGGTTCTGAATCCCTCCTGCATCCACAGACAGGGATCCCTCTCTCAGGGATTTCCCTGTGGGTGCAGCCCCACCAGAGGACAGGTGCACTGAGGGACCACCTGGTGCTGAGCTGCACGGTTGCTCTGTCTTTCTCCTGGCACTGGGAGGCTCAGGGACATTGCTGGGCACTGGCCCCCACCTGGAGCTGTGCCACACTGGGGACAGTGACAGCAGCCACTCCTGTTGCTGGGTCAGCGACAGGGACAGCGCAGCTGGGAGCCCCCATTGCATGTCACCATCCTGGGGATCAGGACCATTGGGCTGGGGCTGACCCCACCTCTGGAAACCCTCATCTCACCCATCCCAACCTCATCCAACCCTCATCTTCCCCACACCATCCCTGTCCTCTCCCACATCACAGCCCCAACCACTGCAGATCAGGGTCCTGGGTGACTGGAACCCTCAGGCTCCAGGTCCCCCACCCAGCACATCCCACCCATGGCTCCCTCCTCCCACCTGTCACATCCATCCCCCACACCAGGTCACCATCACTGCCACTGCGTGTCACCCTCACAGGTCAGCGGGACCCTCGTGATTGGGCTGATTCCAGCCACAGCCTGCCCCAGCCTGCCCCATCCCACTCTCACTCCATCCTCACTGCACCCCTGGCATCCCCTCCTCCCACATCCACTGATGGCCACAACCACGGCCACCTTGGGACCCTCTGTCTGTCCATGTCCCCAGCCACGGCATCCCCCATGTGACCCTCACATCCTACATGGCCACACTCATCCCACCGTCATCCACCCTGTCCCAGTCACCCAATGCCAGCTGCCAACCCCTCCCCCAGCCTCAGCCTTCTCTCTGTCCCCACAGTGCCCGTGGCCAATGTCACCATCACCCCCAGTCCCCCGGCACACCAGGTGCACAAAGTGACCCCGTGACCCTGCGCTGCTCGGTGCAGGTGGGCTCAGCCCCTGTCACCTTCACCTGGCTGCACAATGGGCAGGAGGTGGCCCAGGGTCCTGTCCTGGATCTTGGGGATGTCGATGTGGGACATTCGGGCACCTTCCAGTGCGTGGCCACCAACCAGCTGGGACAGGACGGGCACCGCGTGTTCCAGGCACTCAGCCCTGAGCTGGCCTTGGAGGTGACACCACGGAAACCTGGGGTCACAGGTGAGGTCACACAGGGCAACCACGGTTTTCTGACACCCCTTGGTTGTTTATGACCTCGGTTTACCCCCACTCTCTTCCCAGCAGTGACACAAAGAGAACAGGTCACAGGAGGGGTCACCTGAGGTCACAATGGTTGCAGGACCCCTGGGGTGACGGGTGACCCCACTGTGTCCCTCTCTGTCCCCAGCAGTGGCTGCAGGGGTCAGTGGCTCCGTGTTGTTCCTGGTCCTTCTCCTGGGTGTCATTCTGGCCTGGCACTGGTGGCACCGCATTGGTGGGTGACAATGGGGGGCACAGGGTTCCCAGAGAGGGGTGGGAAGCCCCCAGACTGAAGGGGTGATAGGGGGGTACCCACAGCTCCTGACTTGGGTCAGGCTGAGCTCCCTGTGACCTTGGCTGAGTGTCCTGGAGGATTTGGGGAAGTGTGGGAAGGCCACAGTAATGTTGGGTTTTCTTTTGGGGTCCTGGGGGATTTTTGAGGGTCCCCCTCCCTGCTGGGCTTGGGGTCCTGGGTGCTCAGGGTTCAGAAGTTCTGGGGGGCTTTAGAGATGCTCAGGGGTCCTGGAGGAACTGAGGGTCGGGTGGGAGTTCAGGATTCCCATGGGTGGTCAGGGCCCTGGGGACCCCACAGTCACCCTTTCCCTCTCCTTTGCAGCCACCAGGAAGCTCCAGGAAAGGTGAGTGGGGGGCTCCAGTCACAACCCCTCTTCTACTCTCACACCCCAAACCCCCCATGTGTTCCCAAAACTCCTCTATTCCCTCAGGGCACTTCCACAGCCCCTGGTCCCCCCTGAGGAGGAGGAGGAGGTTCTGTACAGCCATGTCGTGATCACTGAGCGGGCAGGGGGTGAGTACGGGGACAGGGAAATACAGGGACACGTCACCCACTGGTGTCACCTCCCAGCCAGGTCCCCCAAAACAGTGTCTCTCACAGGGCCCCGCTGTGCCACTCCCTCCAAGGACACCACGGTGACCTATGCAGAGCTGCCAGGACCCCATGGACGACCACAGGACCCCAGTGACATCCACGAGAGTCTGCCATGACACTGAGGAAACTGGGGGGCACTGGGAGACACTGGTTATCCCCTTCCCCTGGGCTTCTGTGGTTGCCATCCTGCCCAAGGTGGTGGTAAGAAGAAGGGGTGGGTGCACAGAGCACCCAGTGCTCCCCATTCCATCTCCCAGTACCATGAGGGGTTCCCCATTCCTCCTCCCAGTGCCCCCAGTACACCCAGGGGCCCTTCCTTTCCTTTCCCAGTACAGCTGTGGTCCCACTGGCTGCACATTCTGCCTCCCAGTGCAAGGAGGGCACAGCAGCTGTTCCCATACTGTTCAGCCTGTTATAAATGGAGATGTGCATGTCCACTTCAACAAACCACAAAGTTAAATTTTGTAACAATTTTAACTGAGATGAAATAATTGAAATGAAATACAATATAAAGTTTGACAGTGATTAATTGAGTATAATTTAGGTTCGGATAAAGCATAAGCAAAACCAACTGGGGTATGGGGCGGGTTTCTCACTCTCCCTTATGTACAAAGCAGGATTACTTCAAACAAAACTTATATATGATATGCTCATACACATTCATCAATACTTCCAGTAAATCACCTCCTATTTTCGATTCGAAAAATCTGCATCACTATTCTTCACGGCGCATGCTTCACTTGTGAGAGCCAACCATTGCCTTGCTCATCTATAACACGTGGGCTGTGCTGAGCCCTGAGTCACCCCAAAATCTGAGGCACCCAGGGGAGGGACTGTGACCCACGGGCCACCCAGCCACTGCCCATCCCT
This sequence comes from Acrocephalus arundinaceus, assembly GCA_021534815.1. Classification (NCBI taxonomy): domain Eukaryota; kingdom Metazoa; phylum Chordata; class Aves; order Passeriformes; family Sylviidae; genus Acrocephalus; species Acrocephalus arundinaceus. The sequence goes on from JAJEOU010002721.1 coordinate 159,504, forward strand.
GGGACACCCATTCCTTATGTCCCCCTCTCCCTTGGACTCTCATCCTGGCACTGTCAATCCCCAGGATGTCCATACCGCATGGAATCCGCTCCCATTCATTCCATCCCCTACAATCCCCCTTCCCTCAGGACCTTGATTCTCCATGGACACCCCATTCCCACAGGACCCTCCAATGTCCTCACACCCCATCCCATGATCCCAATTCCCTGGAGCCCACATTCCCCTGGGACACCCAGCCCTGTGTCCCACCATTACCAGGCACCCCCATCCCTGGTGACTCCCCCTTCTCATGATCCCCCATTCCCCTGGACACCCATCCCTGGGACTCCCAAACCCCTGACCCCCCACACCTGAGAACCCCATGTCCCTCTGAGTGCTACCCAGCCTTGTCCCCAGCCTATCCCCTCCCCACCCAGAGCCTGTCCCCAGCTCATGGCCACCCTGCCCCCAGCAAAAACCACCACTACGTGAGGTCGAGGCCTGACCTCACTTCCTTCCCCTTTGGCCGAAGAGCCGCCACCCAGGGGAGCGGTGGCCACAGCAGCGAGTGACAGCCAGCCTGGATGGCCGGGGACACGGGGATGGCTGGGAAGGTGACGCTACTCCTGTGGGGTGAGTGCCCCGGGCACAGGCCTGACACCTCAGGGATGGGCCCTGGTGAGGCAGAGACTGGTGGGGAGGGGGCACAGGGGGGCTGTGGCATCCCCTGAGGTCCCCAATGCCAGCAGAGCCAGTGCATGGGGTGACCGGGTTTGTGCGGTGGCCATGGGGAAAGCGACAAGGTGACAGGGATGCAGGGAAAGGGACAAGGGGACGAGCACCATACAGATGAGCCATGGGGACAGAGGCTGTGAGGCTGATGAAGGTGACCTCTGCCAGCACAGGGTCCCCATGCCTGGGGTGTCCAAAATGTCCCCATGTCCTGCCTGAGCAAAGGGTGGCCGAGACTTCTGTGCCACATCAGTGCCCCCACAGGGACAGTTCAAGGACAGACCCTCCCTCCTGTGCCCTGGGTGCTGCTGCCCCTGCAGTGCAACACCCACCCAGCCCTGTCCCTTCTCCCTTCCAGCCCAGACCCTCGGCCTCGCTGGTGAGTCCTCGGGGGATGCCATGTCCCTACACCGCTGTCCCCAGCCCCGTGGTGGCCCTGGCTGGCTGGTGTCTCCTGTCACCCACAGGTGCCCAGACCACCCAGCTCCTGGTAGAGCCCCCCTGGAGGCCGGCGGTGCTGTGGGACCGGGTGACACTGACCTGCCAGGGCTCGGGGACCGCCGGTGCCACTACTTGGTACCTCAATGGGCAGCTTTGGTGACAGAACGGACTCAGCAATTTCACTGTCGCTGGGAGTGGCAACTACACGTGTTACAGAGCAGGCACTGGGCGCAGCCCCCCTGTGAGAGTCTTAAATGGTGAGGGGGGTTTGGGTGTCCCCAGCCTGGCACCTGCTGGGACGCTGAGGGCTCTGGGTGGGCTCTGCTCCATGGGTCACCCCCTGGTGGGACCAGAGCCCATCCACTGCACACGGGGACATCCCAGAGCATCCCAGTGTGGATTTGAGGAATTGGGGACCCCTGGTGCACTGGGTGTGACCCAATGGGGGGTCCCCGTTAGAAAAGTGTGACAGGACCCCCTTGTCCTGCAGACCGGTTGGGGCTGCAGGTGCCGGCTCGGCCGCTCCTGGAGGGGGACACCGTGACACTGCGCTGCCGGGGCCGGCCGGACTTGTCGGTCACCAGGGTGCGATTCTACCACGGGAACAAGGAGGGGGGGATGTCCCTAAATGGGACCGAGCTGTCCCTGTCCCCTCTGCAGCAGAACCACAGTGGCCGCTACTGGTGCAGGGTCTGCATGAACTCTGAGCAATCACCGTGGGCCAGCTCAGTGCGGACAACACTGACAGTGCACGGTGAGCACCCCACAGCCGCCACCCCGACACCCCCACAGCCCCTCCCCAGGGACTCGGGGTCACAAATCCCCCTCCCCTCTCCTTTCCAGAGCTCTTTAGGGTGCCAGTGTTGGAGGGTCCCCCCGAGCTCACCAAGGGGTCCCCCCTCAATCTCAGCTGCCTCAGCACCTCCAAACACCTGCAGCCCCCTGCAGCCCCCCTCCTGCACCTCTTCTACCAGGACGGGCAGTTGGTGGGGGGCCTGCAGGGGTCCCCGCAGCTCCTTGTGCCCGCCGTGGGGGTCTCCCACTCGGGGAATTACAGCTGCCAGGTGCGCTCCCAGGGCGGGGCCGTGCGGAAGAGCAGCGCCCGACTCCGCGTCACGGTGCGCAGTGAGTGCAGGGATGGGCACGGGGAGCCCCCACAGCCTCCTCGGGTCCCACAGCCCTGCCTGGGAGCCCCCATTACTGCCTGGATCCCCCATCCCTTTGCCGATCCCACATCCTTTCCTGGGTCCCTCACCAGGTCCCCCTGCCCTTCATGGGTACCCACATCTTTTTTTTAATTTTTTACCACTTCCTCCCCCATCACTGCTCCCATCCTGCTCCATGTCCCCCTGTCCCTCACTGGGTCTCATCCCCGTCCCTGGCTCCACCCCACCCCTTCCTGGGTCCCCCCAAAGTCCGCAGGTCCCACCATCCCCTCCCTGCATCCCCACACTTTCCCTGGGGCCCCCTCCATCCCTCTCCCAGTGTTCCCTTCCTGAACCTCCCATCCTTCTTTAGGGTTCCTTTTCAGGCCCCTCCCCAGCTCTGCGCCCCCTGTGCCTCACTGGGGTCCCCCTGCACCCCACTGACTCCCCGCATGTCCCTCACTGTCCCCTGGTGTTTGTCCCTCCTGCAGGGGTCCCGCTCTCAGGGGTGTCCGTGTGGGCACAGCCCCCTGGGGGACAGGTGGCACTGGGGGACCGCCTGGTGCTGAGCTGTGCAGTGGCCACAGGGACAGATCCCCTGTCCTTCACCTGGCACCGGGAGGGCTCGGGAACACCTATGGGCACCGGCCCAGGCCTGGAGCTGCAGAAAGTTGGGGACAATGAGAGCGGCCACTATCACTGCCGGGTCAGAGACGTGGACAGTGTGGCCGAGAGTGTCCCCTTGAACGTCACCATTCTGGGGAAGCGGGACCCACGGGCGGGGGTGACCCCCCTCACGGCACCCCCATCCCACCTGTCCCGGTGCCAGCCCTGTCTGTGTCCCCACAGTGCCCGTGGCCAATGCCACCATCACCCCCAGTCCCCTGTCACACCAGGTGCACCCAGGTGACCCCGTGACCCTGCACTGCTCGGTGCAGGTGGGCTCAGCCCCTGTCACCTTCACCTGGCTGCACAATGGCCAGGAGGTGGCCCAGGGTCCTGTCCTGGAGCTTGGGAATGTCAGCATGGGACATTCGGGCACCTACCAGTGCATGGCCACCAACCAGCTGGGACAGGACAGGCACCGCGTGTTCCAGGCACTCAGCCCTGAGCTGGCCCTGGAGTTGACACCACAGGGACACTGGAACAGAGGTGGGGTCACATGGGGTCACACAGGGTTGCAGGACCGTCAGGTTTCTGGATGACCCCGATGTGTCCCTCTCTGCCCCTGCAGTGGCTGCAGGGGTCAGCGGGTCCCTCCTGTTCCTGGTCCTGCTCTGGGCTGTCATCGTGGGCTGGCACCGGTGGCACTGCCAGGGTGGGTGACAATGGGGGTGGGATAGGGGTCCCATGGGTTGTGGTGAAGCCCCCCCAGAGTACGGGGCCATAGGGTGGCACCAAAGGCTCCTGACTTGGGTGAAGCTGAACCCCCAGAAACCTTGGCTGGGGATCCTGGGGGATTTGGGGAGGTCCTGGAGGGTCATGCAGGGATGGTTGGGGGTTCTGTCAGGGGGTTTGGGGGAGTTTGGGGTCTCAGGGGCTTCAAGGGGTGCTCAAAGCCTTTTGGGGGCTTCAGGGGTGCTCGAGGGTCACGGGGGCAGTCAGGGGTCCTGAGGGTGTTTAGGGGCTCTGAGGACCCCACAGTCACCCCTCCCCCCTTTCCTTTGCAGGCCTCAGGAAGCAGCAGGAAAGGTGAGTGGGGGGCTCCAGGTCTGACACCCCATTTTACCCCCACTGCAATACCCTCCACTCTCACAGACACCCCCTTATCCCTGCAGGGCCCCCCAGGATCCCCCAGCCCCCCCAGAGGAGGGGGAGGTGCTGTACACCCACGTCGTGAGCACCGAGCGGGGAGGGGGTGAGTACAGGGGGGGACACGGGGACACGTTACCCACGGGTGCCACCCCCACCCAGGTCCCCACCACCGCTGTCTCTCGCAGGCCCCCCCCGTGCCACATCCCCCCAGGTGACCTACGCGGAGCTGGCGGGACCTCACAGGCAACAGCGGGACCCCAGTGACATCTATGACAATGTGCTGTGACACTGGGGACACTGGGGGCACTGGAGGTCCCTGCCCGAGGGCACCCCCCGTGTGTGTCAACCCTCAGCTCCCGTGGGTGCCACCGTGCCCGGGGGTGCCCACGAGTGGGGGGTCCCATGTGGGGCTGCCCAGAGCTCCCCATTCCAGTGCTCCCAGTGCTCCCAGTACCCCCAGGGGCTCCCCATTCCATCCCCCCAGTGCCAGGGGGCACAGGACCCTTGTCCCTCCCATTGCACCCAAAACGCAGCTTTTTGATTAAACCGGGAGAAATGGTTTTTGTTTGTTCAGCTCTGCCTGGTCAGCTCGGATGGAGGGGGGTCCTTGTCAGGTTTTTGAGCAGATGGGTGTGGGATTTGCAGGATTTTTGGGGCTCTCTCAGTCCCTTGGGGACAGGGACAAAATGATCAATTGGGGCATTTCCGTACTGGTATCCTCACAGCTGCCTCACACAGGGGAAGGAGCCACCGCTCCCTGTTTGTCCCCTCTCGGTGACACCGGCTAAGGGCTCAAGGACCTGTGGTGGTGCCGCCCTGTGCCACGGGCACCAATCCTGCAGACCCTAAAGCCCCTGGGACCCAACTGGAGCCCTGGGACGGAGCTGAGTGTTGACAGCGGTGTCCCTAAATCCCACCCCAAAGCCCCCTTCAGCTCCAGCCCTGCCCAGTGCCCCTGGTTCCCAAAGCCCTGCACCCAGCACTCTCTGAGCAACGTCTGAGCCCCGGAGCTTCTTCGGAGTCTCCGCCGGGCCCGGCCCTGGGGCAGGTGGGGGGCGCTGGGAGGGAGGCGCTGGGAGGGAGGCGCTGGGAGGGCAGAGGGGACCAGGGAGCCCGGAGAGGAGCCCCCAGCACTGCGGGAGCCGAGTCCTGGCCTCAGGTCACTGTCACAGGGCACGGCTGCCATCGTGCTGCCAGGGCCGGGACCGTCCCGGGCTGCAGGCACCAACGGTGGCCATGTGTCCCAAGCAGCTCTGACAGCGTGTCCGAGGACCCTGTTGCCATCTTGGAGGGGTGACCTCCCCCAGCCCCAGCACGGCCGTGGAGCTGATCCCCTGTTTGATCTTTCCACACTTTTCCCTCTCATCTGGCAGCTGCAGCCAGAACCCAAATATTCTTTCCGGGACATTCCAAAGAGCTGCTGCCTCGTGGAGGCCGCCTGGATGCCGGTGGTGCTGTGGGACCAGGTGACACTGATCTGCCAGGGCTCAGGGACCCCAGTGCCACCACCTGGCACAAGGATGGGAAGCTCTAGGGGCAGGAGGAACCTGACAACTTCATTGTCACTGCCAGTGGAACCTACAGGTGTGACAGACCCAGGACTGGGCTCAGTCCTGCTGTGAGCATTTCAAATGGTGAGGGCGGGAATAGGGATGGGTGCCCTCCCCAGGGTTCTGCATGGTCTGGTGTGACAGAGCCTGTCCCCTGCACATGGGGACATCCCAGTGCATCCCAGCGTTTTTGGACACCCTTAGTGCAATGAGGGGCCCCTGGTGTCTCTTGGTGCCAACAGGATGCCACAGAACCCTCCTGTGATGGGACCCCTCTGTCCCACAGACGGGCTGGTGCTGCAGGTGCTACCATGGACTCTGCTGGAGGGGGACGTGGTGACACTGTGTGGCCAGGGCTGGCTTGACAAGCTGGTCACTGCGGTGTGATTTTATCATGAGAAGAAAAATCTGAGTGTGTTCTTCTGGGGAACAGAGCCGTCCCTGACCCCGCTGCAGCTGCACCGCAGCGGCCGCTACCACTGTGGGAGAGGGGTGAGCACACACGGCCGCTGTGGTGAGAGTCGATGCCAGTGACAGTGCATGGTGAGCACTGCCAGAGGTGGCACCTGACAACTCTGAACCTCCACAGCCCCTCCCAGAAGATTTGGGGTCACTGTGTGTGGGCTCGGTATTTCTGGGCCTGAGTGAATTCGCAGCCTGCAAACTTGCAAGCTCCTTTCCCAAGGGAAAATTTTCAACAGTTTTCTTTCCCAAAACATCTTTCCCTGTTTTCCCAAATATTTCTAAGTGGGCAGCGGTTTTTCTCAAAACAATCTTCCTCAGCTGTTGTTTACCAATGGGAAGAGGCATCAGTCCTACTGACCAATGAATACCTTTTTATGAAGCATGCTATAAAAGGAACCAAGAAAATTGTAATAAAGTCGCCTGATGTTCTCAGAAACTGGCAAACTGGAGTCCGTGTCTTCTTTTTGTGTCCTACTGCAACATCTGGTGACCCCTTGTGGCACTGCATCTGGTAGACACCGCCTTGTGCAGCCGGCCGTGAGGTAAACCATATCCCTCCCTGAGCTAAAGGAAAACAGGGGTTTTTTTCGTAAAGGCAGCCCACGAAGCTCGCTCGTTCTCCCTTCATTAGGGAGCTGGATTTTTGGAAAAATTATGATCTCTACCTTAGACCCATGAGGATGAATTCATCACAGAGGTCTGGAGAGACATTTTGGAGCTAAGAGGGGCAGATATCTCCAGAGAGCAATTTAAAACCCTATATCTCTGGGGCAGAGAGGGAGGCATTTTCCCTACAGCTGAGAAGGTGATTTCCAAGAGCCTGTGGCAGTCTTTGGGGGACAGACTGCACAAAACTCTGTATTCTGGAAATGCATCTGTCGTGAATTTAATAATATCTTGGGAAAGATGTATCGTGGTGCTTCAAAGCTATGGAGAGACTCCCAGTTCAACTGCCAGTTTGGAAGTTTCTGCAAATGAAGGTAGCCTTCACAGTGATCTCAAATCAGATGCAGAGACTGATGATGGAGTCCTGGAAGACATAGCAGGAGTTGGGGCAGACTCTGAATCTAGCCATGCATTGGGATCCCCCTCGGCCACCCAAGTTACCATGATCAGTTCAGTTTCCACTTTTTCTAGCGGATTTGACCCTTGGGAAAGGGCTTGGGCTCCTTGCACTGCATTGAGGGTGGTCAGTGAGACGGGGGTGGGCTCAGGACTACCCCTGTCCCGGCCCCATGGGCACCGCATCCCTTGGCGTTTGGGGATCTGTGAGACAGCAGGGACCAGCCCATTCCCCATGGATTTACCACGGTGGTGGGGGGAACGGGCCGATAGGGCCACCCGCGCTGGTGGCGGAACTGGGAACAATCACTACGTGGTGTCCACATTGTGGTCTGTGTACACGGTACATGCTGGGGCCCGCCGATACCGTGGGCACAGCCCCTGCTGGTGGCAGTGCTGCGTCTGCGGTGCAACTGGCCCCTGCCATCGGGGAGGGGATGGTCCACTGCCAGATGTGCACTGCCCGCTGTGCCTGCACAGCCAATGGGAGCACCTGCACAGTCAGTGGGACTGCCGGCAGGCTCGGTCTTGGTAGACCTTTTCTCAGATTCCGTCCCTGCGGGGTGTCAGCCTGCTCCCCTTTGCCCAATGTGAGCGGCACCTTCATTGCACATCCATGTCACAGCCCCCCCGTCTTGGTTTTGAAAGAAGACAGGTATCTGCTAAAGAGAGGCAGGGCCCCTCTTGGGATGGATAATTCAAATCCCCTTCCCTCAAATTATTAAAATTTAGAAAATTAAAACGGCTCTCAGGCAGAGATATGGGAATAGGAATAACAGTTCTTTACTAATAGGTATAACAAGGCAAACAAACAACAACAACAACTACAGCAATTAATAGCGAAAACAGAACCAGGGACCTTGGCGGAGCTTGGTCCCAGAAAACCCGGGGCAGTCTGGTCTCTGGGGGACTCCAAAGAAAAGCACCAAGCTGGAACGGTGGGGAATCCCGGGCTAGTGGATCGGATGAAGTTCGGAGCTCCGTCGGTGGTCACTGGAGGGCAGGGATGTCTGGCAGGGAGGCCAGTGCAGGCCCGCGGTGCAGTGCAGCTCTAAAGCAGCGCCGAGGCAGTGGGACAGGGCTGAGACAGCTCCAGCAGGGCAGCAAAAGGAGGAATCCGGATCTGGGCACATGAGCAGATGATAGTAGCTCTCTCTCTCCAGGATCAGATCCCGGTGGTCCCAGTGAGAAACTCACGCAGCAACGGCAGCCCCCGTCCGCTCCCGACGCAGACCACACCAAAAGTGAAGCTGCCCCCTCCCCAGCCCCCGTCTTTCTCTCCCCCCCCCCCTCGGGGGGAAACTCCCGGAGACAAGGCTGTAGCCAAGTGCCACCCTCCATGCTTTTGTCTTCACCTGATCACTCATAAGTACCCGGCCATCAGTTGCCTTGCAACTCTTGGGAAAAAATTCTATAGGTGAAAAAGATAAACAAGTCTAACCCCCAGCAGAGTCCAAGGGAGAGGGGGACATAAGGAATGGGTGTCCCAGGGATGGGCAGTGGCTGGGTGGCCCGTGGGTCACAGTCCCTCCCCTGGGTGCCTCAGATTTTGGGGTGACTCAGGGCTCAGCACAGCCCACGTGTTATAGATGAGCAAGGCAATGGTTGGCTCTCACAAGTGAAGCATGCGCCATGAAGAATAGTGATGCAGATTTTTCGAATCGAAAATAGGAGGTGATTTACTGGAAGTATTGATGAATGTATATGAGCATATCATATATAAGTTTTGTTTGAAGTAATCCTGCTTTGTACATAAGGGAGAGTGAGAAACCCGCCCCATACCCCAGTTGGTTTTGCTTATACTTTATCTGAACCTAAATTATACTCAATTAATCACTGTCAAACTTTATATTGTATTTCATTTCAATTATTTCATCTCAGTTAAAATTGTTACAAAATTTAACTTTGTGGTTTGTTGAAGTGGACATGCACATCTCCATTTATAACAGGCTGAACAGTATGGGAACAGCTGCTGTGCCCTCCTTGCACTGGGAGGCAGAATGTGCAGCCAGTGGGACCACAGCTGTACTGGGAAAGGAAAGGAAGGGCCCCTGGGTACTGGGGGCACTGGGAGGAGGAATGGGGAACCCCTCATGGTACTGGGAGATGGAATGGGGAGCACTGGGTGCTCTGTGCACCCACCCCTTCTTCTTACCACCACCTTGGGCAGGATGGCAACCACAGAAGCCCAGGGGAAGGGGATAACCAGTGTCTCCCAGTGCCCCCCAGTTTCCTCAGTGTCACGGCACACTCTCATGGATGTCACTGGGGTCCTGTGGTCGTCCATGAGGTCCTGGCAGCTCTGCATAGGTCACCGTGGTGTCCTTGGAGGGAGTGGCACAGCGGGGCCCTGTGAGAGACACTGTTTTGGGGGACCTGGCTGGGGGGTGACACCAGTGGGTGACATGTCCCTGTATTTCCCTGTCCCCGTACTCACCCCCTGCCCGCTCAGTGATCACGACATGGCTGTACAGACCCTCCTCCTCCTCCTCAGGGGGGGCCAGGGGCTGTGGAAGTGCCCTGTGGGGATAGAGTGGCTTTGGGGAGCACATGGGGGGTTTGGGGTGTGAGAGTAGAAGAGGGGTTGTGACTGGAGCCCCCCACTCACCTTTCCTGGAGCTTCCTGGTGGCTGCAAAGGAGAGGGAAAGGGTGACTGTGGGGTCCCCAGGGCCCTGACCACCCATGGGAATCCTGAACTCCCACCCAACCCTCAGTTCCTCCAGGACCCCTGAGCATCTCTAAAGCCCCCCGGAACTTCTGAACCCTGAGCACCCAGAACCCCAAGCCCAGCAGGGAGGGGGACCCTCAAAAATCCCCCAGGACCCCAAAAGAAAACCCAACATTACTGTGGCCTTCCCACACTTCCCCAAATCCTCCAGGACACTCAGCCAAGGTCACAGGGAGCTCAGCCTGACCCAAGTCAGGAGCTGTGGGTACCCCCCTATCACCCCTTCAGTCTGGGGGCTTCCCACCCCTCTCTGGGAACCCCGCCCCCCCCATTGTCACCCACCAATGCAGTGCCATCAGTGCCAGGCCAGAATGACACCCAGGAGCAGGACCAGGAACAACAGGGAGACACTGACCCCTGCAGCCACTGCTGGGGACAGAGAGGGACACAGTGGGGTCACCCGTCACCCCAGGGGTCCTGCAACCATTGTGACCTCAGGTGACCCCTCCTGTGTCCTGTTCCCATTTCATCATTGCCAGAAAGAAACTGGGGACAAACTGAGGTCACCAACAACCCAGGGGTGTCAGACAACAATGGTGACCCTGTGTGACCTCACCTGTGACCCCAGGTTTCCATGGTGTCACCTCCAAGGCCAGCTCAGGGCTGAGTGCTCGGAACACCTGGTGCCCGTCCTGTCCCAGCTGGTTGGTGGCCACGCACTAGTAGGTGCCCGAATGTCCCACATCGACGTCCTCAAGTTCCAGGACAGGACCCTGGGCCACCTCCTGCCCATTGTGCAGCCATGTGAAGGTGACAGGGGCTGAGCCCACCTGCACCGAGCAGCGCAGGGTCACGGGGTCACCTGTGTGCACCTGGTGTGCCGGGGGACTGGGGGTGATGGTGGCATTGGCCACGGGCACTGTGGGGACAGAGACAAGGCTGAGGCTGGGGGAGGGGCTGGCAGCTGGCATTGGGTGACTGGGACAGGGTGGATGACGGTGGGATGAGTGTGGCCATGTAGGATGTGAGGGTCACATGGGGGGTGCTGTGGCTGGGGACATGGACAGACAGAGGGTCCCAAGGTGGCCGTGGTTGTGGCCATCAGTGGATGTGGGAGGAGGGGATGCCAGGGGTGCAGTGAGGATGGAGTGAGAGTGGGATGGGGCAGGCTGGGGCAGGCTGTGGCTGGAATCAGCCCAATCACGAGGGTCCCGCTGACCTGTGAGGGTGACACGCAGTGGCAGTGATGGTGACCTGGTGTGGGGGATGGATGTGACAGGTGGGAGGAGGGAGCCATGGGTGGGATGTGCTGGGTGGGGGACCTGGAGCCCGAGGGTTCCAGTCACCCAGGACCCTGATCTGCAGTGGTGGGGGCTGTGATGTGGGAGAGGACAGGGATGGTGTGGGGAAGATGAGGGTTGGATGAGGTTGGGATGGGTGGGATGGGGGTTTCCAAAGATGGGGTCAGCCCCAGCCCAATGGTCCTGCTCCCCAGGATGGTGACGTGCAATGGGGGCTCCCAGCCGTGCTGTCCCCATCACTGACCCAGCAATGGTAGTGGCTGCTGTCACTGTCCCCAATGTGGCACAGCTCCAGGTGGGGGCCAGTGCCCAGCAATGTCCCTGAGCCTCCCCAGTGGCAGGAGAAGGACAGAGCAACCGTGCAGCTCAGCACCAGGCAGTCCCTCAGTGCCACCTGTCCCCTGGGGAGGCTGCACCTACAGGGACACCCCTGAGAGAGGGATCCCTGTGTGTGGACACAGGAAGGATTCATAAGCAGGGAGGTGTGGGGGACATGGGGAGGGGAAGGAGGGGACGTAGCAGGAGGATGGAGAGAACCTCAGGGGGCAGGAAGGGCACCCCAGGAGGGGAGCAGGGACCCGAGAGAGGGTTTGGGTGACATGGGAAAGTGGAGTTTGAAGGAGCAAAGTAACAAAAGAAGATCAAGGGAGGGAACAGGGAACTGAGAAGGGATGTGGGATGCCAGGGATGGATGGGGGTCCCCAGGCAGGGCAGGGGAACCTGAGGAGGCTGTGGGGGCTCCCTGTGCCCATCCCCGCACTCACTGCACACCATGACGAGGAGCCGGGCGCTGCTCTTCTGCACGGCCCCGCCTTGGGAGCGCGCCTGGCAGCTGTAATTCCCCGAGTGGGAGACCCCCACGGCGGGCACCAGGAGCTGCGGGGACCCCTGCTGGCCCCCCACCAAGTGCCCATCCCGGTAGAAGAGGTGCAGGGGGAGGCTGGGGGCTGCAGGGGGCTGGGGGTGCTGAGGCAGCTGAGATTGAGGGGGGACACCTGGGTGAGCTCGAGGGGACCCTCCAGCACCGGCACCGTGAAGAGCTCACAGACGGAGACACGGGAGGAGATGGTGACCCTGAGTCAGCAGGGGAGGGAGTACTGGGGTGTGGGAATATGGGGATGTTCCCTGAGCACTGTCAGCAGGGGGACAGTGATGCGCAGTGAGCTAGGGATGGCAGTGTGGTATCAGAGTATTGGGGTGCCAGCTGTGGGGGTGCTCACCGTGCACTGTCACTGTCACTGGTGCTGATTCGAACTGCTCAGTTCCCACCCAGCCACTGAAGCGGTAGCGGCCGCTGTGGTGCAGCTGCAGGGGGGACAGGGACAGCTCAGTCCCATTGAGGGGCTGCCCCAGTTCCTTCTCCTCGTGGTAAAATCGCACCGCAGTGACCGACTTGTTCTGCCAACGCCAGCAGCGCAGTGTCACGGTGTCCCCCTCCACAAGCGGCAATGCTGGCACCTGCAGCAGCAGCCGGTCTGTGAGACAGGGGGGTCCTGTCACACTGAGGGACTCAAGAGGGGTTCAGGGCCGTCCCCATTACACTGGGGACTACTCAGGGGAGTCCTCATTACCACAGGCTTTGGGTTACCAGGGGGGAACCCATCACTGTCCGAACCATCACAGGGCTCCCATCAACCTGGGTGCACTTGTGTGCACTGGAACAAACTGGTGTGCACAGGGGTACAGTGGGATGCACTGGAATGTCCCCATGTGCAGAGATCGGGCCATCATCACAATAAGGACGTGAAGCCACACACGGACAGGAGCCCACTCAGAGCCCTCGTATGGGCGCCAATCCCCATCCCCCACTCACCATTTGAGACTCTCACAGGGGGGCTGAGCCCAGTGCCAGGTCTGCAACACGTGTAGCTGCCACTCTCAGTGACAGTGAAGTTGTTGACTCCCTCCTGCCCCCAGCGCTGCCCATCCTTGTACCAGGTGGTGGCACCGGCCGTCCCCGAGCCCTGGCAGGTCAGTGTCACCCGGTCCCACAGCACCGCCGGCCTCCAGGGGGGCTTCACCAGGAGCTGGGTGGTCTGGGCACCTGTGGGTGACAGGGGACACCAGCCAGCCAGAGCCACCAGGGCTGGGAACAGTGGGTGTGGACATGGCATCCCCCGAGGACTCACCAGCGAGGCCGAGGGTCTGGGCTGGAAGGGACAAGGGACAGGGCTGGGTGGGGGTGGCCCTGCAGGGACAGCAGCACCTGGGGATGAGGTGTGGTGTGTGTTTCCAGACTGTACCAAATGAAACAGGGGTTTAGCATGGAGGTCTTGAGAACAGAGACACCTGAAGGGTCATCCTGGGTTGGGGCAGGACATGGGGACACTCTGGACACTCCACGTTTGCACAGGTCACCTCCACCAACCTCACAGCCCCTGTCCCCACAGCCACATCCCCAGGGCCCCATGCCTGTGATCCCATTCCATTGCAACCTGTCTCCATGCCCCTTCTGTGTGGAACATGTCCTTTGTCCCGGTTCCTGCATCCCTCTTCCCCAGTCGCTGACCCGAAAGCTCTCCAAGCCCCAAGGTTCATTTGGCCACATCCCTGCCCCTCATGTCTATCTCCCTGTTCCTGTCCCCACAGCCACCTCATGACTCTAGTCACACTGGACTCCATGCCCATGCAGTGGATCTTCTGACCTTGGGGACCTCAGGGGATCCCACAGCCTCACTGTGCCCCCTCCCCAATGGTCTCTACCTCACCAGGGCCCACTCCCAGGATGTCAGGCCCATGCCCGGAGCACTCACCACACAGGAGCAGCAGTGCCACCTTCCCGGCCATCCCCGTGTCCCCAGCCATGTGCACTGGCTGTCACTCACTGCTGTGGCCACCGCTCCCCTGGGTGGCGGCTCTTCGGATGCAGAGGAAGGAAGAAAGGTCACAGCTCGTCCCCACGTGTAGGTGGCCCTTGGTGGGGGCAGGGTGGGGGAGAGGTGGAGACACAGTAGGGGACAGGCTGGGGACATTCTGGGACAGTCTGGGGGCTAAGGGGGGGGATGGTGTTCCCAGGAGTGGGGGGGCTCAGGGGTTGTGGGGAACCAAGGATGGTGTCCAGGAGAATGGGGGTGCAGGGGAATTGGGGTCTCCATGCCTGGGGGGATGCAGGGATGGGGGTCCTGGGGGAACATGGTCCCCAGGGATTTTGGGTGATGGGATGTGGGTCCCAAGGTTGGGGGTGCAGGGGGAAGAAAGGGGACCCTGGGGAAGAGGGGTTGTGTGGGAAGAAGCAGCCCATGGGATGGGATGAAGGCAATGGTGGTCCTGGGCAATGGGAGTGCTGGGATGGGGGTCCCAGGGAGGAGAGACCAAGGGAATGAGGGTGCCATGGTTGGGTTCCCAGGGCAATTGGGGTCCCAGGGATGTGCAGGGGCTGGGTGGGCACAGGGGTCACAGCTCCTTGCCTGGGTGCCTCAGATTTTGGGGTGACTCAGAGCCCAGCACAGCCCCCACAGTGTGCTCATGGCTAGGGGGGCACCCCAGGCTTGAGGCTCTGGCTCTGTGCCCCACACACCCCGGGGCTTTTTCCCACCCCCCATTTCCTGGCTCAGCCATCCCAGGGAACACCTGAGCAGGGAACAGGTGGGGGGATCCCAGGAAGGGGCCAAGGGGGGTGGGGGGTGCAGGCAGTGGCTGGGGGTCTGTGGGGGATGAAGGATTTTCACTTTCTCTTTCCTGCAGCAGAAGGAAGAGGCCGTTGATGCTGAGCCAAGGACGTGGGTTCTGTCCTGGGGGGGCACATCCAGAGGGGTCCTGCCCTGAGGGAAAAGGGCTCCTCTGCTGTGGTGACACCTGGGTCTTGTCCCAGGGTCTTGTGCCAGGGGCTTCCTTTTTCTGGGGGTGCCACATCCTTGGGGATTCCTGTCCCAGAGGTGGCACATCCTGGGCACCTCTGTCCTGGGGAAGCCCTGAGCAATCCTGCTTTCCCCAGTGGGGCCCTGTGACATCTTGGGTACACAACCTAAACAGGCACCTGATTCATCCTTTCCCTGATGATGGTAAACACCAGGCTTAATTTGATTGCATTCCCAGTTGCCCATTTACTTGAGACAAAATTATACATCCATGAAATAAAGGCGAAAACCTTCTCGCACATCATTTTTTCCCCAATAAAATATAACCACAGCAAAAATCAAACTGACCATGTAGAAAATGGTCTGGTTGGTAGAATCCTTTTTATCATTGCTCTTCCAACAAGTCTCGCACAATATAAACACAAACAAATCACAGAGAAATGAGACTTTTTGGTTCCTTTTAGGAGCCCATTGGTGCATCCCACTGCAGCGTTTGCTGGTGGATCACACAGAGTGTGGAATCTCTCTGAGTGTCCAACAGCTCCATGGGATTGTGCCCTGCCTGCTGGGCAGCACCCCAGCCCATAGGAAAGGCTTTGCTTGGGCCATATTCAGGAACTCTCCCCATTTTTCTCCTTCCCACCCTGAAAATTGATTCACTTCCCATGGCTCCTGCTTCCAAAAGGGGAGAAACTCTGTCCATCCTTGCAACAGAGCACAGGAATCTGTGGAGTTGCCCGTGTGTCCCTCAGGGTCTGCTTCCCTGGGAAATGCACTCCACCCTGCCCTCAACTCCCCTGCCTGGGCACTCTCTGCTCCTGCTGGGACACCCCTGTTCCCCAGATCCACCTGTGCAGCCCCTGCTCAATATTGCCACACTTTTCCCTCTCTTCTGCTGTCCACATGCAGAACCCAAACATTCTTTCTGGGAGGTTCCAACGGGCTGCAGGTTTTGTTGAAGAAGGAGGGTCCCGGTCAGGTTGTTGAGCAGATGGGTGTGGGATTTGCAGCACTTGTGGGGCTCTCTCAGCCCCTTGGGCAGACAGGGACCAAATGATCAATTGCTGCATTTCCGCACTGCTTCCCTCACAGCTGCCCCTGCAGGGGGGGTTTCCAGCCAGCCCTGCTCTGAAAACCATCCAAGGCCCCCACAGAGCCACTGCTTGGGCTCCTATTGCCTTCTGTGCTTCTGGCAGGGCTGAGCAAACCACAGGCACGCCTTCTTCCCCCACACAATTCTCACCTTTGCAGCAGCTCCAAAGCTGCCAGAATCAAAGCCCAGGGGGTGGGCAGGGGAGAGGGACCTGGCTGAGGTGCTGGCTGCCAGCTGGGGCTGGCCAGAGCAGGGCTGGCCAATGCCCATCCCTGTGCCCTGGGGCTGGGCCATGGCTGGGCCCCACACTTGCATGGCCACTGGCTTCAAGGAGGAGCACTTGGGGAGCTCCTTCCTGCCTGCCTGGGGCTCCATTCCCAAGCTGCTCTTGCCAGCTCAGATCCTGCAGGGGACCAGCAAGAATGGATGGAGAAGTCTGGAATAGGTTTTCTCCCAAAACACAAGAAACCCAAAGTGTCCCTAACCATAAGGACAGAAACTCCATGGGGGATATAGTGGGGATCAGGAAAGAGCAAGGGCAGGCCCTGAAAGCTTCAGCCAATCCTGATTTACATAATCTGAGCCCTGCCACATCAGACGGGGGCCATTTCCATTGTAAAAAACTGCAGTTTTTACCGTGGTGCTGGGGAGGGGTCCGAAGGGTTCTTGTGTGTTGTCGATGCTTGGGGAAGCATCTGGGGTATGTTCCTTGTTGGGAGGTTTTCCTCAACTTCATTGCTTTTTTTACCCTTTGGATTCTGAACCTTTTTGCTGTTGCTGTTGGTTTTGTACTCGTTGCTGTTCCAGGAAATTGTTCTTCTCTGAGCCCTTCGGGATCTTCTGTGCCTCCACTGGGTGTAGCAGATGCAGCAGCCCCTGGTTTTCAGTGTGTTGATGTTTGTAGTGGTGCATTTGTATTCTTTGTTAAAAATGTATTAATGCTGTTAAATGGTTTGTTCCATGTACCCCCATTGCTACCCCATTTGGTTCTTATGCGGTTGTTTACTCCTTTTCGGTTATCTGTCAATCTTTTGTTCCCCCAACTCTGGCACCTGTCCATCATATCAGGGCTCTTCCCTGGATCTAGAAAGTTCCAGGAGGGATGTGGTGTGATGGGTCACGACCAGAGGAAGTCTCACATGTCCCTAGGAGATTGGTCCATTGAGGTGTCCCCCATATAAAAGGTACTGTATCAAGTCATTCGCGGCTCTGCCGAGGCAGATTACCCGAGGTGAGACTGCTCCATGGGAGGCTCCAATCAACTTTTGTGGCAACCCCTCTGCAGAGTCCTCCTTTATCCTCGCCGTGATCACAGCACACCAGAGCCAAGACCGGTGTTGCTCTGAACCCACCAGATTGGCCCAGGTTGCCAGCATACCTGCCTGTACCGAGGCTTATTGTGGTGCCAGGGCTGGCTTGGGAGAGCACACCCCCAGAAGGCACGACAATAGATGCTCAGGATTTTTCCTCTCATTTTCTTTCTCTCCAGGAGTTTTCTCCCAGTTCTTTCAAAGAGAGAATAACGACCATCCCTAAGAGAGACTAAAGAAGTTGCCTAGGTGGAAGGAGGGGGTGCAGCAGGCTGGAGCCTCTCAGCCTGTGGGGATTTTCTCTTGGGAAGGGCAGAGATATGGTAAGATTTTGGCTTGGGAGTGAGGGGTTGGGCTCAACTCCCAGCTCTCTCTCCATGTGGGATCAGAAGGAATACTCGGATGGTGAACAGCAGGGAGAATTCACTGCCCTGTACTGCTTCTTCCTTACTGCGGGTGAGCCTTTGCTCGGAAGAGCAGCCATCCAGCTGCGTCCTTGTTAACATCTACTTTGACTGGAAAGAACCCTCACCAACTCCTCAGGCACCTCAGGGGAAAACCGAGGACCCTGAGCCCCTCCTCCTCTGAGGGAGCCTCTCCTGGCTAGGTTTGGGAGCCAGGCTGCCGCTGCCCAGCCCCGCCGTTTTTCTCGCTTTGCTCTGTTTTTGGTTGCTCCACTGGAAGCCAGCACCGTGTGCCTGCTGGGACACCCCGAAGCTCTTGCTACAGCTGCAGAGTTTCTGTTCGTTTTTGTTTTGCCACTCTGGGGTCTGCTCACCTCTGCCATTCCAGCTTGCTGCCTCCAAGGTTCCTGCTACAGCACATTTCACTATCTGGAGGGTAACTGGGAAAATTCCCTGCCATGAGTTTGTAAAGGAAGCCACTTTTCCACCCTTTGTGCAGGCTGTGTCTGCCATTACCATGGAGAGAGAGAGAGAGAGAGAGAGAGAGAGAGAGAGAGAGAGAGAGAGAAAGAGCCGAGCTGGTGCCACAGCGCCCCCTGCAGCTGTGGGGGAATCATCACACCCGCCCTGCCCAGCCAGGAGCCACCAGCGCCCCTGCCGGTTGTGCCCAGAACTGCACCAGAGCAGAAGGTGCCTGCAGCCGTTGTTGAATTTCTCGTTCTGTTTGTAACCACCATTGTTGTTGGTTGTTTGCCTTGTTATCCACATATATATATATGTGTGTGTGTTTGTGTGTGTGTGTATGTTAATAATGACTCAGACCCCAAATGGGAATGAAGTATAAAAGTCTTATTGAGAACAATAAAAAAATTCACAAAGCCAAAGGCTCATCCACAAAATGGTGGCTTTGCCTCTTATACCCTTGGTGCTGCATCAGATTGATGCATATTCATTTTGATTTTACACAGTCTCAGACCCTGTCACTTTCTTCAGCACCAACACCGTTTCATTGCTGTGGTCCTCAGGGCCATCACTGGATGAAGTTCTGCTCTTTTTAAGGTCGTGTTCCAAAGGCCTTGCCCGCAACAATCCATCCAATGTGAACCCACAAACCACACACCACAACACACAAAACCATCCCTGTGAAAACTAACCTAGCAACCAGGCCACCACAAGAACATCAACTACTCCACAACACATATCACTATCCCAACACTAGCACCATCACAATATTTAATCAACAATATGATCTATAATGTAGTATCAAGTCATATAATATCCAGTGAACTTCCATTAACTTGTTTCTCACAATATCTACTAGTGCAGAACTGTTATTCCTGTTCCCATATCTTTGCCTGAAAGCTCCTTAATTTCAAAGTTATAATAATTCAGAGGGAAGGCAGTTATATTTTCCATTCCAAGGGAGGTCCCACTTTCCTTAGCAGACACCTGTCTTTCAAACCAAGACATATTGGCAGCCCAAAATTGGAGAATCCTGTTTCTAAAGCCTGACAGAGCTTAACAAAGAAATACCATTTTATCCAGTTTAACCAATAAAAGCTGCATTTTTGTCCCAGTAGCAGGGAACCAGGTTCTGTGCCACCTTGGAACTGGAATGGGAAATGGTAAGCCACCTGGTGGACTGGGAGCACCGGGAGGGGGATTGCAGAGCCACTGGAAACATGGGGGTTGAGAGGAACCGATTTGATTTATGTCTCAACATGTGCTATAGATCGGTGAAAAATTACTCCAGGAATTGTAGATGTGCTGGGAACCCTGTCCTGGAGAGGCGTCATGTAACAGCCAATCAGGGGAGAGAAGACTTCCATGAGCGGGCTGTGAGCCACCCCACACTGGTTGGTGGGACAGATGCCTGAATTCCCAGGAAAAATATCTGGGAAAAATGCCTGGAAAAAATTGTCCAGGAAATCAGACTGTGGGAGAAGCCTTAGCAAAAAAAAAGCAGTCAGCTGTGACACAACAGGAGGCATTTTGCTTTGGGTTTCTTGGGGGGATCAGGGGCTTGCTTGGATGGTCAACTTGGCCCTCCTCCCTCTGTCTCTTTTTCCTCTCTGTGATCATTCCTCCCTGTCTACACCCATTCTTCCCTGCTTTGTTGCTTCCACGAGGCAGCTTGTTCCTGTGATGACCTGGTGCTCCACCTTCCCTAGTGGAGCAGATGCTGCCCGCACCCAGCGATGGCTGCAGCCTCCAGGGTTTCTCCCATTGCCTGCCACACAAGGCACAACCTGGTGCTCTCCCACCTTCCCCAGCAGAGCTGAGGCTGCCTGCATGCACCCATCACCTCTGGTGTGTTTCCCATATTGCCTGCAACAATGAGCCTGCTGCACCAGAACACCACAGTACCAGCCTATGGCAGCCAGCCCAAAGCCACCAGTGGCACAGCACTAGCCCACAGCCAACCCTCAGCCAGCCCACAGCCATCACTCACCAACACAAGAGACACTCAGGTGCTGCGGCTTGGAAATCGTCCCCAGCCACTGGCAAAAGCCACGAGAGCTCATTGCACGCACACTCCATCTGCCGAGCTGATGCCCACAGAGCACCCAGGGTTCTTGCAGTAATGCAAGAAGACAAGTCCCTGTCTTCTGTTTCTCTCTCTGTCTCTCTTTTTCCCTCTCTACTCCCTCTTCTAATCCCCCTTTGGTAAGAACACTTGCCCTCCTTTATCAATTAGCAGTTATCAGATAAAATATTGCCTCATTTGTGCTTCATTTTCATCCAAGAAATTATATAGAAAGAATCCTCCCGACTGCCCATTTCACAGTGGGACCGGACAGGGAAAGTGGGAGGGGGAAAGGGGAACCCCTGGATGTGCTGCGAGCACTGTGGGGAGAGAATGGGGAAGTCACTGAGGGTACTTGGGGCACCTGGATGAGAGTTGGGGAGCCCCTGCAGGTACAGGGAAGGGGATGGGGGAGCCCCTGGGATGACTGGGAGAGGAAATTGGGAGCACAGGGTGCCCTGGGTAGCCTCCCCCTGACTCATCACCACCTCCCTTGGAAGGATGGGCAAGCACAGGAGCCATGGAGGGAGCAGCCCCAGTGCCTCCCGCTTCCCAGAGTGTCACAGCTTCTGCTGGAGATTGTCATAGATGTCACTGGATTCCCACGGTTGTCCGTTTGGCCCCCACAGCTCCATGTAGGTCGCCTGAGGATCCTCCCCAGGGGGTGCCAGGGGCTCCGGGGGGGCCCTGTGGGAATAGGGGGTGAGTGGAAGGGGATGAGAGGTCCTGGGGGTTTGGGTACAAGGTGTATGATGGCTGGAGGCTGCACTCACCTTTCCTGGTGCTTCCTGGCAGCTGCAAAGGAAAACTGGAGAGGTGACTTTGAAGTCCCAGGGGCCCCCATCCACCCATGGGAGTCCTGAACCACCACCAGACCCTCAATTCCCCCCAGGTGACCGCAGTATCTCTGATGCCTTTCAGAATCCCTGAACCACTGCAGTGCTCTTGACCCCTTGAGAGCCCAGATGCTCAAGCCTGAAAGGGAAGGAGACTCTCCAAATTCCCGCAGGATAAGTGAAAAGGCCTCCAACATCTTTACAAGACCCTACACCACCACCCCCAAATCCTTGAAGAGCCTGAGAAAAGGTCCTGAGCACTCAGTGCTGCCCATGTCAGTGGCTGTGGGTTCCGCCCATCACCCCCACATTCCAGGTGACCTCCCACCTCCCCAGGACCTCTGGTGCCCCCATTGTCACCCACCAGTGTTGTTCCACTGCTGCCAGCCCACAACTACACCCATGAGCAGGACCAGGAACAGGAGGGACACGCCAACCCCTGTGGCCACTGCTGGGGACAGAAGGGACACGTCAGGGTCACCTGTCACTCTGGGGGTCTAGCCACCCAATGAACCTGTGTTACCCCACCTCTGTTCCAGTGTCCCTGTGGTGTCACCTCCAGGGCCAGCTCAGGGCTGAGTGCCTGGAACATGCGGTGCCCGTCCTGTCCCAGCTGGTTGGTGGCCACGCACTGGTAGGTGCCCGAATGTCCCACATCCACGTCCCCAAGCTCCAGGACGGGACCCCGGGCCACCTCTTGCCCATTGTGCAGCCAGGTGAAGGTGACAGGGGCTGAGCCCACCTGCACTGAGCAGTGCAGGGTCACGGGGTCACCTGTGTGCACCTGGTGTGCCGGGGACCGGGGGTGATGGTGGCATTGGCCACGGGCACTGTGGGGACACAGACAGGGCTGAGGCCAGCAGGAAGAGCTGGCACCAGGCATGGGGGGATGAGGGAGTCTGCATGGTGGCACCTGGAGACAGAGGGTCTCCTTCACCCAGGACAGTGACCCCATGGTGGTGGGGCCATCATGTGCTGTGGGATGAGGGCATGGGATGGATGAGGGCTGAGGGATGAGGGTGGGATGAGGGTGAGGTGAGGGTGGGATGAGGGCTGCTGTGTCCAAGGTGGTGATGGCCGTCACCTCGTGGTGGGCATGGTACGGCATGGGTGGGATGTGCTGGGTCTGATGAGGCAAATCAACGGGGGCATCACCCCAATCCCAAGGGTCTCACTGCCCTGGGAGGGTGACGCTCAGTTGGGTGAATGGGACCTAATGGGGAGTGGGGCATGTTACATCTGGCATTAGGGATGCATGGCCTGGATGTCCTGGGTGGGGATACCTGGGGCCAGAGGGTGCCAGTGACCCTGGGCTGTGACACCCAGTGGTGGGGGCTGTGCCCTGGGGTGGGCTGGGGATGGTGTGGGGGTGTTGAGGTGGAATGGGAATGTGTGGAATTGGGGATGCTATGGGTGGGATCACCCTCAGGCCAAGGGTGCTGCTTGCCCAGGACAGTGACGTTCAATGCGGGGCTCTCGGCCACACTGTCCCCATCACTGTCCCAGCACTGGTGTGGCTGCTGTATTCGTCCCAAACAAGCCACAGGTCCAGACTGGGCCCGGTTCCTAGTGGTGTGGCCGAGCCCTCCCGGTGCCAGGAGAAGGACAGGGGGCCTGTCCCTGTGGCCACTGCACAGCTCAGCATCAGGCGCTAACCCAGTGTCACCTGTCCCCCAGGGGGCTGCACTGACAGGGACACCCACGAGTATGGGACCCCTGCAGGGGGACAGAGAAGGCTTTGGGGAGATGTGAGGAGTGGGGGACACCACGGAGCAGTGAAGGACTCTGGTAGGGGGAGGATCCGAGAGGGGTGCGAGGATCTCAGTGAGGAAGAATGGGGCCCAGAGATGGGGGATGGGCTTGGAAAGGGGAGGAAGGGACCCCAGAGAAGTGATGGGAGATCAAGTTAGGGGACATATGGAGAGGGTTGAAGGGAACCACAGGGAAGGTTATGGGGACCCAGACAGGGATGGTGGGACCTGTGGACAAGGCAGGGACCTCAGAGAGGGAGAGGTGCAGCTAGAGAGGGGTTATGGGACCTGTTGGGGGATGCAGGCACCAGGGAAGGTGATGGGAGAGACCTGGGAAGGCAGGGCAGCACGCAGAGGGTTGATCAACGATGGGAGAGCTGGTAGGGATGTGGGGGCTCCCCGTGCCCATCCCTGCACTCACTGCGCACCGTGACGCGGAGCCGGGCGCTGCTCTTCCGCACGGCCCCGCCCTGGGAGCGCACCTGGCAGCTGTAATTCCCCGAGTGGGAGACCCCCACGGCGGGCACCAGGAGCTGCGGGGACCTCTGCGGGCCCCCCACCAAGTGCCCCTCCTGGTAGAAGAGGTGCAGGAGGGTGGCTTGGGGCCGCAGGGGGCTGGGGGTGCTGAGGCAGCTGAGATTGAGGGGGAACCCCTCGGTGGGCTGAGTGGCAGCCTCCAGCACCGGCACTGTGAAGAGCTCTGGGAAGGAGAGGGGAGGTGAGCACTGTGACTCTGAGTCAATTGGGAAGGGGCATTTGGGTTCTCAAGGTGTGAGGTGTTGGGGTGTCAGGGTATCTGGGTGGCAGCTGTGGGGGTGCTCACCGTGCACTGTCATTGTCACTGGTGCTGAGTTTTGCCATTGTGGTTCTTCCGAGGGCACCCAGCCCCTGCAGAGGTAGGGACCACTGTGGTGCAGCTGCAGGGGGGACAGGGACAGCTCTGTCCCATTGAGAGGCTGCCCCAGATCCTTCTTCTTGTGGTAAAATCGCACCCTGCTGACCGACATGTTCTGGCAGCACCGGCAGCGCAGTGTCACCGTGTCCCACTCCACCTGCGGCCATGCTGGCACCTGCAGCACCAGCCAATCTGTGGGACAGGGGGGTCCTTTTACACTGAGGGACTCAAGAGGGGTCCGGTGCCATCCCCATTACACTAGAGACAACTGTTGGAATCCCCATTACACCAGAGGCTCCTGGGGATACCAGGGGGAAACCCATCAAAGCCCAGAACACCAAACGGCTTCCATCACCCCGGGATGAACTGGTGTGCACTGGAACAAACTGGTGTGCACAGGGGCACAGTGGGATGCACTGAGATGTCCCCATGTACAGGGATTGGGCAATCATAACAACAAGGACGTGAAGCCACAGACGGACAGGAGCCGACTCAGAGCCATTGTAGGGTTTGTACAAAACCAAGCCCCCCACTCACCATTTAGTACTGTCACAGGAGAGCTCAGCCCGGTGCCATCTCTGGCACACGTGTAGGTGCCACTTTCAGCAACAGTGAAGTGGTTGCATCCCTCCTGCCACCAAAGCTTCCCATCCTTGTACCAGGTGGTAGCACTGGCAGTCCCCATACCATGGCAGGTCAGTGTCACTTGGTCCCACAGCACTGCCGGCATCCAGGGGGGCTCCACCAAGAGCTGGGTGGTCTGGGCACCTGCAGGTGACAGGGGACACCAGCCTGCCAGGGCCAGCATGGGGCTGGAGAAAGCAAGGTGGGGACATGGCATCCCCTGAGGACTCACCAATGAGGCCGAGGGTCTGGGCTGGAAAAGACGAGGGACAGGGACTGGGTGGGGTTGGCAGGGCAGTGACAGCAGAACTTGGGGGACAGGATGTGGGAGCTGAAGACGAACTTTCCCCATAGGCACACAGGTTTGTCATGGAAGTCTTGAGAACAGACACATCTTGGTCAAACTGGGTTGAGGCAGGACATGGGGACACTGTGGACACTCCATGTTTGCACAGGTCACCTCTACCATTCTCACAGCACCTGCCCCCACGGCCACATCCCCATGGTCCTGTGCCCGTGATCCCATTCCAATGGCACCTGTCTCCATGCCCCATCTGATTGGTATGTGGCCCTTGTCCCTGTCCCTGCATCCCTGTTCCCCTGTCCCTGTCCCCACAGCTGCTCCAGCCACAAGGTTCCTCTGGCCACATCCTTGTCTCCACATCTCTATTCCCCTGTTCCCATCCACATACCCTAGTTCCTTGTTTCTGTGCCCCCTCTCCTGTTCTCACATCCACCTCACGACCCTGGGTCACCTCATGCACTGGCTCTGCTGGCCTTGGGGACCTAAGGGGACCCCGCAGCCCCCTTGTGCCCCTCCCCACCGGTCTCTGCCTCACCAGAGACTATCCCTGGGGTGTCAGGCCCATGCCCCAAGCACTCACCCCACAAGAGCAGCGCCACCTTCCCAGCCATCCCCGTGTCCCTGGCCATCCAGGCTGGCTGTCACTCGCTGCCAGCAATGGCTGTCCCTTGGGTTGTGGCTCTTCAGCCAGGGTGGAAGGAAGCGAGGTCAGGTCTTATCTCATGCGTAGGTGGCACGCGGTGGGGGCAGGGTGGCCACAAGCTGGGGACAGGCTGTGGGCAGGGTGGGGACAGGCTGGGGACAAGGCTGGGTGGCACACAGTGGGACATGGGGTTCTCAGGATTGGGGGGCTCAGGGGGTTTGGGGAGCCAGGGATGGGTGTCCAGGGGAATGGGGGTTCCCAGGGCTGGGGTCCCTGGGAATGGGGGTCCTGAGGAGGGGGAGTCACTGGGGATGGGGGTGCAATGGGAATTCGGGTCCCCATGTCTGGGAGGACTCACGGCTGGGAGTCCCAGGGGAATGCTGCCTCCAGGGATTTGGAGCCATGGGATTTGTGTGGCAAGGGTGGGGTGGCTGGGGAATGGAAGTTCCTGTGGGGTTGGGGGTTCCTGGGAGAATCAAGGTCCTGTGTGAAGGGGGGTTGTAGGAAATGGAATGAGTGGGAGAGGGTTCCTTGTGAATGGGGTCCTGGCATGGAGATCCTGGGGAATGGCAGTCCTGTGATGGAGGTCCTATGGAGGTGGCACATAAGGAGTGGGGGTCCCATGGTTCGGTTCCCAGGGGAATGGGAGTGGCAGGGATGGGCAGGGGGTGGGTGAGCCCGTGGGTCACAGCTCCTTCCCTGGGTGCCTCAGATTATGGGGTTACGCAGAGCCCAGCTCAGTCCCCAGGGTGCTCGTGATTTGGGGAGGTCAACCCAGGCAGATCCAAGTGTGCTCTGGGTCTGTGACCCGCACCCCACTGGGGCTTTTTCCTATCTTCATTTTTCTTTCCCTCCTTTTATCCCTCAATTTGAAAACTCCCCAGTTTGTGCCTTGATGATCCTGGGGAGCACTTGAGCAAGGAACGGGTTGGGGGAACCCCAGGGTGGGGGAAGCAGGGGTGAGGGGTCTGCAGGGAGGGGTGGGAGGCTGTGGGGGATGGGGGTGTCCGGCTGTGCCCCCCCCCAACACTTTCACTTTCTCTCTCCTGCAGCAGAAGGAAGAGGCCGTTTGTGCTGAGTGTCACATGGGGGGGCGGGTTCTGTCCTGGGGGGGCACATCCAGGGGGGTCCTGTCCTGGGAGGATCCTGTCCCTGAGGGGACACATGCTGGCCAAGGGGGTCCTGTCCTGGGGGATGGCAGCTCCGGGAGGGGTCCAGACTTCTCCATTCTTGCTGGTCCCCTGCAGGATCTGAGCTGGCAAGAGCAGCTTGGGAATGGAGCCCCAGGCAGGCAGGAAGGAGCTCCCCAAGTGCTCCTCCTTGAAGCCAGTGGCCATGCAAGTGTGGGGCCTAGCCATGGCCCAGCCCCAGGGCACAGGGATGGGCATTGGCCAGCCCTGCTCTGGCCAGCCCCAGCTGGCAGCCAGCACCTGAGCCAGGTCCCCCTCACCTGCCCACCCCCTGGGCTTTGATTCTGGCAGCTTTGGAGCTGCTGCAAAGGTGAGAATTGTGTGGGGGAAGAAGGCGTGCCTGTGGTTTGCTCAGCCCTGCAAGAAGCACAGAAGCCAATGGGAGCCCAAGCAGTGGCTCTGTGGGGGCCTTGGATGGTTTTGAGAGCAGGGCTGGCTGGAAACCCCCCCTGCAGGGGCAGCTGTGAGGGAAGCAGTGCAGAAATGCAGCAATTGATCATTTGGTCCCTGTCTGCCCAAGGGGCTGAGAGAGCCCCACAAGTGCTGCAAAGACTACAGCAATGTGTAAAACAGCCTGACTGGGATGCTTCTCCTTCCTGAGATGAACAGACAGAGCTGAGCAAAAAGAAACCAAAAAAACTTTCCCAGGTCAATCAAAAAGTGGCATTTTGGGTTCCAAAAAAAGGAAAAGGTTTATTTGACCCCCTGGCTCAGAGAGGTGGATTGCGCAGCCCTGTTAAATGCTGTGAAGAGGAAAAATGGGTCTCAAGGTTATATCGCTGATGCCCACTGCTGTCAGTGTCCACCACTGTCACAGCACATTCTTGTAGATGTCACTGGGGTCCTGCTGTCCCTCGTGGAATTCCGGCAGCTCTGCGTTGGTCACTTGTGAATGTCAATGTGGGGCAGGGCCAGGACAGGCAGAGGGGGCCCTGAGAGTAACAGCGGTTGTGGGGACCTGGGTGGGGGATGACACCCGTGGGTGATGTCTCCCTGTCCCCCCCCGTACTCACCCCCTTCCCACACGGTGCCCACGACATGGGGGTCCAGCACTGACCCCTCCTCTGAGGAGATTCTGTGGGGATAAGGGGGGGTCTGAGGGGTGTCTGGGGAGGGGAAAGGGGAGTCCCAGCCAGAGCCCCCCACTCACCTGTCCTGGGGCTTCCTTGTGGCTTCAAGGGAAAGGGGAGGGGGTGACCATGGGTACCCTGGGACCCCTGAACCTTCCTGGTACCTCGGCAGCTCCAAACACCCACAGGACCCCCAAATCCCCACTGGAGCCCTGATTCTCCCCGGACACCCCAAGCCCCCCTGAACCCCCCAGAACTTCTGCACCATCTCAGTATCCGCAATCCCCCCAGCATCGCCAACCCTCTGAGCCCCAGAACCCCAAGCCCAGCAGGGAAGGCACACCCAAAACTCCCCCAAGATCCCAGAAAATTCCCCCAACATCCCTGCACCGCCCTCCAAGAGCTTCCCAAAACTTCCAGGAGCTCCCAAAGCCTCCGCAATGTTCCTCAAAGCACAACCAGGGATGGCCCTGGAATCCAACCAACACTCTCCAAATTACACCCCAAATTCCCTAGGACCCCAACCCGCAGTCACTGTGGGCTCAGTTTCCCCCAGCTCAGGGGCCCTGGGTGCTGCCCCATCTCTGTCCCCACTCTGGGGGCTTCCCTTCACTCCCAGAACCGCATCCCTCCCCCATTGTCACCCACCCCGGCGGTGCCAGCAGTGACAGCCCCCGATGACAGCCAGGAGCAGGAGCAGGAACAGGAGGGTCCTGCCGACATTCCCAGCCACTGCTGGGGACAGAGGGAGACACATCGGGGTCACCCTGAACCCCAGAGGGTCCTGGACACCCCTGTGACCCTGTGTGACCCCACCTGTGACCCAGGGTGAGCCAGGGGTCACCTCCAGGGCCAGCTCAGGGCTGAGTGCCCGGAACACGCGGTGCCCGTCCTGTCCCAGCTGGTTGGTGGCCACGCACTGGTAGGTGCCCGAATGTCCCACATCGACATCCCCAAGATCCAGGACAGCACCCCGGGCCACCTCCTGCCCGTTGTGCAGCCAGGTGAAGGTGACAGGGGCTGAGCCCACCTGCACCGAGCAGCGCAGGGTCACGGGGTCACCTGCGTGCACCTGGTGTGACAGGGGACTGGAGGTGATGGTGGCATTGGCCACGGGCACTGCGGGGACAGAGACGAGGCTGGCACCGGGCGAGGTGGGATGGGAGTTCCGTGGGTGGGTTCTCCCGAGCCCCAGGGTCCTGCTCTCCCAGGACGGTGACATTCAGGGGGACACTCTCAGCCACGCTGTCCCCATCGCTGACCCAGCAGTGATAGTGACCGCTGTCATTGTCCCCAGCGTGGCGCAGCTCCAGGTGAGGGCCGGTGCCCAACAGTGCCCCTGAGCCTCCCCGGTGCCAGGTGAAGGACAGGGGACCTGTCCCTGCGGCCACCTCACATCTCAGAACCAGGCAGTCCCCCAGTGCCACCTGTCCCCCGGGTGGCTGTGACCACACGGAGACTCCTGAGAGTGGGACCCCTGCAGGAATGGGGACACCAGGGGACAGTGAGGGACACTGGGGAGGAGAATGGGGTGGGGCAAGGGAACCCCAGGTGGAAAGAGGGTGCACAGAGAAAGGGGTGGAGGGGTGACTGGAAAGAAACCCCAAGGAAAAGTGGGGGGTTCAGGGAGGGGACACCTGGAGAGAGATGGTGGGGACACCAGAGAAGGTATTGGGGTGACCTGGGGACCTTGGGATAAAATCAGAGAGGGGTGGGGTGGACCCAGAGATGGGTAAAGGGACCCAGTGAGGTATGGGGGGACTCGAGAAGTGCTTACAGGAATGATGGGGATACACACATAGGGCTGGGGGACACAGTAAGGGACCCGAGAAAGGATGTGGGACTTGCAAAAGAGATTGGGGGCCCCGGGCAGTAATGGGGATCACCAGGAAAAACAGGATGAATTTGGGAGGCTGTGGGGGCTCCCCGTGCCCATCCCCGCACTCACTGCGCACCGTGACGCGGAGCCGGGCACTGCTCTTGCACACCGCCCTACTGTTGGAGCAGACCTGGCAGTGGTAATTCCCTGTGTGAGAGACGCCCACGGCGGGCACCAGCAGCTGTGGGGACCCCTGCGGGCCCCCCACCAAGTGCCCGTCCCAGTAGAAGAGGTGCAGGAGGGGGGCTGGGGGCCGCAGGGGGCTTGGGGTGCTGAGGCAGCTGAGGTTGAGGGGGGACCCCTCTGTGAGATCAGGGGGACCCTCCAGCACTGGCATCGTGAAGAGCTCTGGGAAGGAGAGGGGAGGTGAGGACTGTGACTCTGAGGCCACTAAGAAGTGACTTTGGGGGTGTCAGGTTATCGGAGTGGCAAATGAGGGGGTGCTCACCATGCACTGTCACTGTCACTGGCGATGACAGGTATGGCCTGAAGTGCAATGAGGCCTTGCAGTGGTAGTGGCCCCTGTGGTGCAGCTGCAGGGGGGACAGGAACAGCTCGGGCCCACTGAGGGACTCCCCCAGATCTTTCTCGTCCTGGTAAAATTGCACCCTGCTGACCGACATGTCCTGTGTTGCCCGGCAGCGCAGTGTCACCGTGTCCCCCTCCAGCAGCGGCCACCCCAGCACCTGGAGCACCAGCTGGTCTGTGGGACAGGAGAGTCCCATGGCACTGAGGGCTGAAAGAGGTCTAAGGTGGATGCCCATGGCACTGGGGACACCTGGGTGCAGTCTCCATTGGGCAGGAGGGTCTTAGAGACACCAGCAGCAACCCCATGCCACAGGTGTCACTGTGAGGGTCTCATCCCAATGGGATGCACTGGGATGTCCCTGAATGCAGTGGACAGGCTCTAAACAGACGAGAGGTGTGAGGCCACCCATGGAGTGGTGTCCACCCAGACCCATCAGGGAGCCACCCCAATCATTTAAGATCCCCCCTCTCACCATTTACGACCGTCACGGGTGCACTGAGCCCAGTGCCAGGTCTGTCACATGTGTAGGTGCCACTCTCAGTGACAGTGAAGCGGTCCCTTCTGTTCTTCTCCCAGCGCTGCCCATCCTTGTACCAGGTGGTGGCACCAGCCCTCCCTGAGCCCTGGCAGGTCAGTGTCACCCGGTCCCACAGCACCGCCGGCCTCCAGGGGGGCTCCACCAGGAGCTGGGTGGTCTGGGCACCTGTGGGTGTCAGGGGACACCAGCCTGCCAGGGCCACCATGGGGCTGGGGACAGCGGGACAGGGACATGGCATCCCCCAAGGACTCACCAGCGAGGCCGAGGATCTGGGCTAGAAGGGAGAAAGGACAGGGGTGGATGGGGGTGGCCCTGTAGGGACAGCAGCACCCTTGGATGAAGTCCCCAAACTGTCCCCAAAAGAGCACTGGTGTAGAACAGAGGTCTTAGAGTGCAGGGACACCTCAAGGGTCACTCTGGGGTCAGGAAGGACAAGGGCACACCGCAGACACCCCATCTTTACACAGCCACCATCATCATCCTCACAGCACCTGTCCCCAAAGCCACATCCCCATGGCCCTGTGCCCGGGATGCCATTTCGATGGCAGCTGTCCCCATGTCCCATCTGCAAAGTACATGGCCCTTGTCCCTGTCCCTGCATCCCTGTTTCCCTGTCCCTTTCCCCGCAGCTGCCACAATCCCAAGGCTCCTTTGGCCACATCCTTGTCCCCCCATCTCTATCCCCCTGTTCCTCTCCCCACATCCCAGTTCCCTGTTCCTCTCCCCCTGTTCCTGTCCCCACAGCCACCCCAGGACTCTGGCACATCCTGGGCACCTCTGTCCTGGGGGGCCCCTGAGCATTCCTGCTGTGCTCAGTGGTGCCCTGTGACATCCAGGGTGCACAAAATTAAAGGGGCACCTGATTCATCCTTGCCCTGATGATGGTATATGCCAGGCCAAATTTGGTTGAATTCCCTGATGCCTAGTTGTATGATACAAAATTATACATCGAGCAAATAAAGGAAAAAATATTTTCCCTCAGCATTTTTTCCCCAATATGAAATAAACACAGCAAAAATCAAACTGACAATGTATTAAATGATCTGGTTGATAGAATCCTTTTAATTGCTGTCCCACACAAGTTGCTTAGAAAAAAACCACAAACAAATCACAAAGAAATGAGACTTTTTGGTTCCCTCCCGGACCCCATTGGTGCATCCCACAGCATCATTTGCTGGTGGATCACACAGAGTTTGGAATCTCCCTGAGTGTCCAACAGCTCCATGGGATTGTTCCCTGCCTGCTGGGCAGCACCGCAGCCCATAGGGAAGGCTTTGCTTGGGCCATATTCAGGAACTCTTCCCATTTCTCTCATTCCCACCCTGAAACTTGATTCCCTTCCCATGGCTCCTGCTCCCAAAAGGGGAGAAACTCTGTCCATCCTTGGAACAGCGCACAGGAATCCGTGGAAATGCCCATGTGTCCCTCAGGGTCTGCTTCCCTGGGAAATGCACTCCACCCTGCCCTCAATTCCCCTGCCTGGGCACTCCCTGCTCCTGCTGGGACACCCCTGTTCCCCAGATCCACCTGTGCAGCCCCTGCTCAATATTGCCAAACTTTTCCCTCTCTTCTGGTGTCCACATGCAGAACCCAAACATTCTTTCTGGGAGGTTCCAAAGGGCTGCAGATTTTGTTCAAGAAGGAGGGTCTCGGTCAGATTGTTGAGCAGATGGGTGTGGGATTTGCAGCACTTGTGGGGCTCTCTCAGCCCCTTGGGCAGACAGGGACCAAATGATCAATTGCTGCATTTCCGCACTGCTTCCCTCACAGCTGCCCCTGCAGGGGGGGTTTCCAGCCAGCCCTGCTCTCAAAACCATCCAAGGCCCCCACAGAGCCACTGCTTGGGCTCCCATTGGCTTCTGTGCTTCTTGCAGGGCTGAGCAAACCACAGGCACGCCTTCTTCCCCCACACAATTCTCACCTTTGCAGCAGCTCCAAAGCTGCCAGAATCAAAGCCCAGGGGGTGGGCAGGTGAGGGGGACCTGGCTCAGGTGCTGGCTGCCAGCTGGGGCTGGCCAGAGCAGGGCTGGCCAATGCCCATCCCTGTGCTCTAGGGCTGGGCCATGGCTAGGCCCCACACTTGCATGGCCACTGGCTTCAAGGAGGAGCACTTGGGGAGCTCCTTCCTGCCTGCCTGGGGCTCCATTCCCAAGCTGCTCTTGCCAGCTCAGATCCTGCAGGGGACCAGCAAGAATGGAGAAGTCTGGACCCCTCCCGGAGCTGCCATCCCCCAGGACAGGACCCCCTTGGCCAGCATGTGTCCCCTCCCCGGGACAGGATCCCCCCAGGACAGGACTCCCCTGGATGTGCCCCCCAGGACAGAACCGCCCCCCCGTGTGACACTCAGCACAAACGGCCTCTTCCTTCTGCTGCAGGAGAGAGAAAGTGAAAGTGTTGGGGGGGCACAGCCGGACACCCCCATCCCCCACAGCCTCCCACCCCTCCCTGCAGACCCCTCACCCCTGCTTCCCCCACCCTGGGGTTCCCCCAACCCGTTCCCTGCTCAGGTGCTCCCCAGGATCATCAAGGCACGAACTGGGGGATTGTGAAATTATGGGAAAAAAGGAATGGGGAAAAAAGGAAATGAGGAAAGGAAAATGTCACTGCTGTGTGGAGGGGAAACAGACCCAGAGCATCCCAGAATCTGCCTGGGGTGATCAGCATATCACCATCACCTCAGGGGGTTGTGCTGGGCACTGGGTCAGTCCAAAATCTGAGGTACCCTTGGAGCGAACTGCAACCCACACGCTCGCCCAGCCATTGGCTGTCCCTGGGACGCCCATTCCTTATGTTCCCCCTTCCTGAAACCCCCCCATATAACTGCCATTCTCCAGGATCTCCATGGCCCAGGACCCCATTCCCAAGAAACCCTCTCCCACTCATCCCATCCCCTGAACTCTCCCTTCAACCAGGACCTTCATTCTCCCAGGAACCCCCAACCCCACGGGACCCCCCCATCCCCCTGGCACCCCACCCTTGGAACACCCATCCCATGACCCCAGATCCCTGGAGCTCACGTTCCCCTGGGACTCCCAGCCCTCAGTATCCCAAGCCCTGGAGACCCCAATTCCCTTTGCACCCCCATCCCCAGTGACTCTCCCTCCTCAGGACCCCCATTCCCCAGGGACCCCAGACCTGGGACCCCCATTCCCCTGGACTCCCAGCCCTGGCTCCCCAAACGCCCTGAGCCCCCCACTCCTGAGAGCCCTGTGTCCCAATGTGCCACCCAGCCTTGTCCCCAGCCTATCCCCACCCTGCCCAGAGCCTGTCCCCAGCTTGGGCCACCCTGCCCCCATAAAAGGCCCCCTACACATGAGGATGAGACCTGACCTCACTTCCTTCCCCTTTGTCCGAAGAGATGCCACCCAGGGGACCAGTGGCCACAGCAGCGAGTGACAGCCAGCCTGGATGGCCGGGTACACGGGGATGGCCGGGAAGGTGGCACTGCTGCTGTGGGGTGAGTGCCCCGGGCACGGGCCTGACACCCTGGGAATGGGCCCTGGTGAGGCAGAGACCGGTGGGGAGGGGGCACAGGGGGGCTGTGGGGTCCCCTGAGGTCCCCAGTGCCAGCAGAGCCAGTGCATGAGGTGACCGGGGTTGTGCGGTGGCTGTGGGGAAAGAGACAAGGTGACAGGGATGCAGGGACAGGGACAAGGGGATGAGCACCATACAGATGAGCCATGGGGAGAGAGGCCGTGGGACTGGTGGGGATGACCTGTGACCAGGTGGGGATGACAGCGGCCACTATCACTGCCGGGTCAGCGATGGTGACAGCGTGGCCGAGAGTGTCCCCCTTAATGTCACTGTCCTGGGTAAGCTGGACCATAAGGCTGGGGTTGACCACATCCACTCTACCCACAAACCACCTCGCCTGGTGCCAGCCCTGTCTGTGTTCCCACAGTTCCTGTGGCCAATGCCACCATCAGTCCCCCGGCACACCAGGTGCACACAGGTGACCCCGTGACCCTGCGCTGCTCGGTGCAGGTGGGCTCAGCCCCTGTCACCTTCACCTGGCTGCACAATGGGCAGGAGGTAGCTCGGGGTCCTGTCCTGGAGCTTGGGGACATCGATGTGGGACATTCGGGCACCTACCAGTGCGTGGCCACCAACCAGCTGGGACAGGACGGGCACCGCGTGTTCCAGGCACTCAGCCCTGAGCTGGCCCTGGGGGTGACACCGCAGGGATACTGGAACAGAGGTGGGGTCACACAGGGTCAGTCGGATGGCAGGACCACCAGAGTGACAGGTGACCCTAATGTGTCTCTTGTGTCCCCAGCAGTGGCCACAGGGGTTGGCGTGTCCCTCCTGCTCCTGGTCCTACTCGTGGGTGTAGCTGTGGGCTGGCACTGGTGGAACAACATGGGTGGGTGACAATGGGGACAACGGGGGCCCTGCGGAGGTGGGAGGCCACCTGGAATGTGGGGGTGATGGGCAGCACCCACAGCCCCTGACTTGCGCACTGATCAGTGCTCAGGACCTTTGCTCAGGGTCCTCAAGGATTTGGGGTGGTGTTGGAGGGTCTTGCAGGGATGCTGGGGATTCTCTTGGTTATCCTTCAGGAATTTGGAGGCTCCCCCTCCCTGCCAGGTTTGGGCTTCTGGGCGCTCAGAGGGTCCTGAGCACTGGAGAGGTTCAGGGTTTTTGGGGGGCATCAGCGATACTGCGGTCACCTGGGGGGAATTGAGGGTCTGGTGGTGATTCAGGATTCCTGTGGGTGGATGGGGCCCCTGGGACTCCAAAGTCACCTCTCCAGTTTTCCTTTGCAGCTGCCAGGAAGCACCAGGAAAGGTGAGTGCAGCCTCCAGCCATGATACACCTTTTACCAAAACCTCCAGGACCTCCCATCCCCTTCCACTCACTCTTTATTCCTACAGAGCCCCCCTGGAGGGGGAGGATCCTCAGGCGACCTACATGGAGCTGCGGGGGCCACACGGGCAACCGTGGGAATCCAGTGACATCTATGACAATCTCCAGCAGAAGCTGTGACACTCTGGGAAGCGGGAGGCACTGGGTGACACTGGGGCTGCTCCCTCCATGGCTCCTGCGCTTGCCCATCCTTCCAAGGGAGGTGGTGATGAGTCAGGGGGAGGCTACACAGGGCACCCTGTGCTCCCCATTTCCTCTCCCAGTCATCCCAGGGGCTCCCCCATCCCCTTCCCAGTACCTGCAGGGGCTCTCCAACCCCCAACCGAGTGCCCGAAGTACCCTCAGTGACTTCCCCATTCTCTCCCCACAGTGCTCGCAGCACACCCAAGGGTTCCCAATTCCCCATTCCTCATTCCCACTCCCCCTTTCCCATCCCACTTTCAAAGGGGCAGTTGGGGAGGATTCTTTCTGATTGATTTCTCTCCGATGAAAATGAAGCATAAACGTGGCAATATTATATCTGAGAACTGTTTTTTCATAAAGTGGAATAAGTGTTCTTATTGAAGGGGGATTAGAAGAGAGAGTAGAGAGGGGAGAAGAGAGACAGAGAGAGAAACAGAAGACAAGGACAGCGTTACCACAAGAACCCTGGGCGCTCTGTGGGCATCAGCTCAGAAGACGGAGTGTGCGTGCGACAAGCCCTAGTGGCTTTTGTGAGTGGCTGGGCACGATTTCCAAGCAGCAGCACCTGAGCGTCTCTGGTGTTGGTGAACACTGGCTACAGGCTAGCTGTGGGCTAGTGCTGCAGCACTGGTGGCTTTGGGCTGGCTGCCACGGACTGGTACTGCTGTGGGCTGGTGCAGCAGGCTCGTTGCTGCAGACAATACGGGAAACACACCAGAGGTGATGGGTGCATGCAGGCAACCTCCGCCCTGTTGGGGAAGGTGGGAGAGCACCAGGTTGGGGTTGGTGTGGCAGGCAATGGGAGAAACCCTGGTGGCAGCAGCCACGGCTGGGTGTGGGCAGCATCTGCTCTGCTGGGGAAGGTGGAGCACCAGGCTGGGGAAGCAGTGGAGCATCAGGTCATCACAGGAACAAGCTGCCTCGTGGAAGCAACAAGGCAGGGAAGAACAGGTGCAGACAGGGAGGAATGATCACAGAGAGGAAAAAGAGACAGAGGGAGGAGGACCAAGTTGACCATCCAAGCAAGCCCCTGATCCTCCCAAGAAACCCAAAGCAAAATGGCTCCTCTTGTGTCACAGTTAATTGCTTTTATTGGCTAAGGCTTCTCCCACAGCCCAATTTCCTGGACATTTTTTTCCAGGCATTTTTCCCAGATATTTTTACTGGGTATCAAGGCATCTGTCCCACCAGGCAGTGGGGGGTGGCTCACAGCCCGCTCATGGAAGTCTTCTTTCCCCTGATTGGCTGTTACATGACGCCTCACTAGGACAGGGTTCCCAGCACATCTACAATTCCTGGAGTAATTTTTCACCGATCTATAGCATACATTGAGACATAAATCAAATCGGTTCCTCTCAACCCCCATGTTCCCAGTGGCTCTGCAATCCCTCTCCCAGTGCTCCCAGTACCCCAGGTGGCTTACCATTTCTCATTCCAGTTCCAAGGGAGCACAGCACCTGGTTCCCTGCTACTGGGACAAAAATGCCGCTTTTATTGGTTAAACTGACAGCAATGGTGTTTCTTTGTTCAGCTCTGTCAGGCTTTAGGAACAGGATTCTCCAATTTTGGGCTGCCAATATGTCTTGGTTTGAAAAACAGGTGTCTGCCAGGGAAGGTGGGAACCTCCCTTGGAATGGAAAATATAACCGCCTTCCCTCCGAATTATTATAACTTTGAAATTGAGGGGCTTTCAGGAAAATATATGGGAACAGGAATAACAGTTCTTTAATAGTATATATTGTGAGAAACAAGTTAATGGAAGTTGACTTTTTTGGGATATTATATGAATTGACATTACATTATTGATTATATTGTTGAATAAATGTTGTGATGTTGTTAGTGTTGGGATAGTGATATGTGTTGTAGAGTGGTTGATGTTCTTGTGGTGGCTCAGTTGCAAGGTTAGTTTTCGCAGGGATGGTTTTGTGTGTTGCTTTGTGGGTTTACATTGGATGGACTGTTGCTGGCCAAGCCTTTGAGACATGACCTTAAAAGGAAAAGAATTTCACCCAATGATCGCCCTGAGGACCACTGTGACAAACCTGCAGTAACACTAAGGAGAGAGACAGGGGCAGAGACTGTGTAAAACCAAAATGAGTAAGAATCAAACTGATGCAGCACCAGGGGTATAAAAGTTGAAGCCACCATTTTGTGGACAAGCCTTTTGCTTTATGATATTTTATTGTTCTCAATCAAACTTTTATAACTCATTCCCATTTGAGATCTGAGTCATTAATAACATATATATACATATATATATATATATATATATATAGGTGGATAAGAAGGCAAACAAACAACAGTGGCAGCAACAAACGGAACCAGAAATTCAGCAACAGCTACAGGAAGCTTCCTCTCCGGTGCAGTTCCAGGCACAGCCGGCAGGGGCGCTGGTGGCTCCCGGCTGGGCAGGGCAGGTGCGATGATTCCCCCACAGCTGCAGGGGGCGCTGTGGCACCAGCTCGGCAGTCTCTCTGTCTCGTCTCTCTCTCCATGGAAATTGCAGGCACAGGTGGCACAAGGGGTGCAGAGGCAGCTTCCTTTACAAACTCACGGCGGGGAATTTGTCCTGGTGACCCTCTGGATAGTGAAATGTGCTGTAGCAGTAACCTCAGAAGCAGCAAGCTGGAATGGCAGAGGTGAGCAGACCCCAGAGTGGCAAAACAAAAATAAACAGAAACTCTGCAGCTGTAGCAAGAGCCATGGGCTGTCCCAGCAGGCACGCGGTGGTGGATTCCAGTGTAGCAAAAGAAAACAGTGCAAAGGCAGAAAAACGGCGGGGCTGGGCAGCTGCAGCCTGGCTCCCAAACACAGCCAGGAGAGGCTTCCTAACAAAAGGAGCGGCTCGGGGTCCCAGGTTTTCCCCTGAGGTGCCTGAGGAGTTAGTGAGAGTTCTTTCCAGTCAAAGTGGATGTTAATAAGGTCACAGCTGGATGGCTGCTCTTCTGAGCTGTTGGGGGTTAGACTTGTTTCTCTTTTTTTACCTATAGAATTTTTCCCATAACTTGCTAGGAAACTAACTACTGGGTCCTTAGAGATACTCAAGCAGAACAAAGGGGCCAAAGGAGAGGAATTGTAACACCTGGGTACACTTCTTTTGTCTCTGTGAGTTTCTCTCAGAGGGGGAAGATAACGTGAGGTTCAGGGCAGGCAAAGGACAGGGCTGGGGGCAGCTTTGCTCTCTTGCTCTCAGCATTGGAGAGAGGATGGCCACGCTGCTGCTTGATTGGGAGGAGTGCACTGTCTCACTGGGCCTGGTCCCGAGAAATCTGCCATCATCTCCTCATGTGCCCCCGAACTCTGAGCTCGCCTTCTCCTGCTCTGCTGGGCCAGCCCTGTCCACCGCTTCTTCAGCGCTGCTTTGAGGCTTTTTGCTACTCTGTGGCCCCGCACTCCCCCTGCTCTGCCAGAACACCCCTGCCGTTCCAGTTACCATCGCAAAGCTTCTGATCTCATCCACCAGCCCAGGATTTTCCACCATTCCAGCTTGGTGCTCTCGGAGTCACGACAAGGGCACCAAGATCAGACTGCCCCAGGCTTTGGGATAAAAAGCCCCTTGAGGTTCCTGGTTCTGTTTATTATTAATGCTGTAGTTGTTGTTGTTTGTTTGCCTTGTCATACATACTAGTAAAAAACTGTTATTCCTGTCCCCACACCTCTGCCTGAAAGCCCCTTTATTTTCCAAATAATAATTTTGTAGGAGGGGATTTGAATTCTCCATTCCAAGGGAGGCCCTGCCCCTCCCTAGCAGACACCTGTCTTTCAAACCTGGACAGGGTCCCATGGGAATGTGGGTCCGAAGGGGTGCGAGGAGTCGGGGATGAGGGAACCAGAACAACTCGGCGTCAATGGATTTGTGATCAAGGGATGGGGGCCAAGGAATGGGGGTGCCAGGAGAAAGGGGGGCCCTGTGATAATGGGGGTCCTGAAGGAAACAAGGTCGCCAAGGGAAGGGGGCCCTAGGTGACAGAATTACTGGAATGCGAGTCTTTGGGAATGGAGATCTTGGGAAATGGCAGTCCAGGTATGGGGGTCCCAGAGAAGGAAGGAATAAAAGAAATAAGGCCCCAAGGGTTGGGGTCCAAGGGATGGGGAGTGCCTGGGTAGGCCCGTGGGTCAGAGCTCCTTCCCTGGGCACCTTAGATTTTGGGGTGACCAAGAGCCCAGGACTGCCCCCTGAGGTGCTCTTGGCCTAGTGATCACCCCAGGGAGATTACAAGGAGCTCTGGTTCCGTGTCTTCCAGCGCCCTGGGGCTTTCACCTCTCTTCATTTCCATTTCCTTCCTTTTTACTCTCAATTTCAAAACCTCACAGTTTGTGCCTTGATGATCCAGGGGAGCACCTGAGCAGGGAACGGGTTGGGAGAACCCCAGGGTGGGGGAAGCAGGGGTGAGGGGTCTGCAGGGAGGGGTGGGAGGCTGTGGGGGATGGGGGATTCCGGCTGTGCCCCCTCAACACTTTCACTTTCTCTCTCCTGCAGCAGAAGGAAGAGGCCGTTTGTGCTGAGTGTCACACGGGGGGGCGGTTCTGTCCTGGGGGGCACATCCAGGGGGGTCCTGTCCTGGGGGATGGCAGCTCTGGGAGGGGTCCAGACTTCTCCATTCTTGCTGGTCCCCTGCAGGATCTGAGCCGGCAAGAGCAGCTTGGGAATGGAGCCCCAGGCAGGCAGGAAGGAGCTCCCCAAGTGCTCCTCCTTGAAGCCAGTGGCCATGCAAGTGTGGGGCCCAGCCATGGCCCAGCCCCAGGCCACAGGGATGGGCATTGGCCAGCCCTG
The DNA here is from genome assembly GCA_021534815.1 of Acrocephalus arundinaceus. Lineage (NCBI taxonomy): Eukaryota > Metazoa > Chordata > Aves > Passeriformes > Sylviidae > Acrocephalus > Acrocephalus arundinaceus. The sequence goes on from JAJEOU010002721.1 coordinate 199,816, forward strand.
CTCTGGCCAGCCCCAGCTGGCAGCCAGCACCTGAGCCAGGTCCCCCTCGCCCGCCCACCCCCTGGGCTTTGATTCTGGCAGCTTTGGAGCTGCTGCAAAGGTGAGAATTGTGTGGGGGAAGAAGGCGTGCCTGTGGTTTGCTCAGCCCTGCAAGAAGCACAGAAGGCAATGGGAGCCCAAGCAGTGGCTCTGTGGGGCCTTGGATGGTTTTGAGAGCAGGGCTGGCTGGAAACCCCCCTGCAGGGGCAGCTGTGAGGGAAGCAGTGCGGAAATGCAGCAATTGATCATTTGGTCCCTGTCTGCCCAAGGGGCTGAGAGAGTCCCACAAGTGCTGCAAATCCCACACCCATCTGCTCAACAACCTGACCGGGACCCTCCTCCTCCTTCCTGCCTTGCCGTGCATGGACAGTGGCCGGATGCCCCGCACCCACCAAAGCTGCTCTCTCACTGCCCTCCGCCCCTGGACCAGGAGGGAAATTTCAGGAAAGGGTTTCTGGGTTGAGACAAGGTCCAGAAGAAATTGCTCATCAAATCCTGTCGTGGGCAAAACAGAGCTGGAGTCAGAGATATGAATTGAATTTATTGCTGACAAAATCAGGGCAGGATAAGGAGAAGTCAAAGAAACCCTTCAATGCACCTTCCCCCTGTTAGAAATTACTATGTAGCCATTGGCTTTCGCTATTATATTGGCTTTTGCAAATTATTTTGATATATTATGATTTGTATTCACTTTTAAGCTGGTTTTGATAGAGTAGAACTTGTCAGCCTTTTTACCCTAATCCCTGTGTCGATAATATATTTTAGTGGGATAAATATATATTTGTTTAGGCTCTCGCAAAATATCAAAATGGAGACCATGTGCTGTGTGTTATAACATTAACTGCTGCAGAAGTAGCTAATGCCTTTATTTGTGTAACTAACTGACAATGGTGAAAATACCTCAGATAATTTTGTGAAACAGCTGATTTAAATGTACTGCTGGACTTTCATATCTGTATGAAAACACTGAAAAGAACCAAGTAACTAAACATCAAACGAAAGAATGCAAAGATGAACTCACCACTGACTCTTCAGTCACCAAGATCTGTCAAACCACAGAACAGAGGGCCTTGGGAGGAAATAAAATATATCAACTTCATCTGCAGTATTGCATGTACTTTAAGAAAATGGGTCAAGGGTCAAATGAAGCAAAAGAATTCCTGGAACTCGTAAACTCGAGAGAATGTTTGAATATGTATAATCTTCTTGAATATGTATTTACCCAATACAATGAAAAGGTACAGAAGAAGAATTGTTATAGATAACCGTGTGCCTCTGACAGTTGCCAAGCACCCAGTATGCTTTTTGCTGTCCATTTAATCCTGTATTAAACATTTAAAAATTTGAAAGAGTGAGCCTTGTTTCTCACACAGTTGAATCAAATTGCTGAATTTTGGATACAATAGGAAGGAAAAGGGTTATGTGCCCACCTGGCACTGTGTGGGAATGAGGAGCTCCATGGAGGTCTGTGAAGAGGAAGAAGGGACCACTGGGGGGAATCAATGCCCCCCAGTGCTGCCAGTGTCCCCAAGTGTCACAGCACACTCTCAAAGGTGTCATGGGGGTCCCACTGCCCCTTGTGGGGCCCTGGCAGCTCCACGTTGGTCACTTGTAGATCCCGAGGTGGGGCAGGACCAGGGGACACCTGGGGGGGCCCTGAGAGTGACACCGGATGTGGGGACCTGGGGGAAGTGACACCCGTGGGTTACGTGTCCCTGTCCCCTCCTGCACTCACCCCCTGCCCGCTCAGTGCCCACGACGTGGGAGTCCAGCACCGCCCCATCCTCCAGGGGGGTCCTGTGGGGATAAGGGGGGGTCTGAGGGTTGTCTGGGGAGGGCCAAAAGGGAGTCTGAGCCCCCCACTCACTTGTCCTGGGGCTTCCTGGTGGCTGCAAGGATAAAGGGAAAGGCGGTTACTGTGGGGACCCTGAGACCCCTGAACCTTCTTAATAATGCGGCAGTTCCAACCACCCACATGACCCTCAAATCCCCAGTGGACCCCTGATTCTCCCTGGACACTCCAAGCACCCCTGAACCCCCCAGAACTTCTGCACCACCGCAGTGTCCCCAACCCCCCCAGTGTCTCCAACCCTCTGAGTCCCAGAACGCCAAGCCCAGCAGGGTGGGCAACACCCCAAACTTCCCCAGGACCTCAGAAAGATCCCCCAACATCCCTGCATGGCCCTCCAAGAGCTCCCCAAACGCTCCAGGAGCTGCCAGCGCCACTTCAATGTTCCTCAAAGCCCACCCAGGAATGGCCCCTGAACCCAACCAAGACCCTCCAAATTCCCCCCTAATCCCCCAGGATCCCCAGCCGAGGTCACTGTGGGCTCCGTTTCTCCCAGCTCAGGGGCCCTGGGTGCTGCCCCATCTCTGCCCCCACTCTGGGGGCTTCCCCTCACTCCAGGACCCCCATCCCCCCACATTGTCACCCACCCCGGTGGTGCCAGCAGTGACAGCCCCCGATGACAGCCAGGAGCAGGAGCAGGAACAGGAGGGTCCTGCCAACATTCACAGCCACTGCTGGGGACAGAGGGGGACACATCGGGGTCACCTTGAACCCCAGAGGGTCCTGGACACCCCAGGGACCCCGTGTAACCTCACCTGTGACCCAGGGTGAGCCAGGGGTCACCTCCAGGGCCAGCTCAGGGCTGAGTGCCCGGAACACGCGGTGCCCGTCCTGTCCCAGCTGGTTGGTGGCCACGCACTGGTAGGTGCCCGAATGTCCCACATCGACGTCCCCAAGCTCCAGGATGGGACCCCGGGCTCGTGACTCCAGTCCTCTTGATCATGAGGCAAACAGCTGGTTTTATTGTTTGGAACATTTTTATATAGGGAGCTCAAAACTCTTGGATCTAGGCACTGATTGGTCTGGGCCTTTACATGGCCCAGCTCCCGGGCCAATGATACATCTGCATTTAGGGTTGGGAGGATTGGCTGAGGTCTCTGTTAGAGTTGAAATCTGTCCTATGATTGTTCATCTAGGGACTTGGTTGTAAAACTAGGAGAGCCTTACTGGGTTTCTTTTTATAGCCAGATGTGTCTGTCCAGCTCCAGACTGTACCGTGACAGACTAGCGAGGCTTCTCTTCCACCCTCTGGTTACACAGCACTCCGCCATCTTGAGCAGGCACCTCCTGCACCATGTGGCGAGCGCCATCTTGGGTGAGTGACTCTCCCTACATGTGCTCCCCGCCATCTTGGGGTTTTTTGGTGGGCTGTGTCTGTGGCACATTATGGGGTGTGGATCCCAAAGATGGTCTCTGTAGCTGGGGTGTGGGGGGCCCCGGGCATTCCGAGGATGCACCTGGTGCTGGTTTCAGTGTGGGACCTCTGGCAAATAACAGCCGCTCCCCCCTCAGTTTTTCACCTGCCGCTCTGCCCCACTCCGCATCCTTGGTGGGTGTTTCAGCAGGGGGTGTCCACAGTATCTTTACTGCCATCTCTGCACCCACTGAGCTTCCAACCACCCCAGCAAGTCCAAAACAGTTTCCCAGGGCTTTATAGCATTCAGTCTGTGGTTCCCAGAGCACACCAGCAAGGCTAGCAATGCCTGCTGTGTATACTTTACTCCCCATTTAGGTAAAAGGAGAATCAATACCTTGACCATGGGGTTTTCTTCCAGTGAAAACCATCCTCCCATGTCTTCAGCACCATTTTCTATTTACAATGTTTAAATACCATTATGGGGTATTTACAAAGGGGAATCCAGATTTTGGTCAGCTCTTCACACCATTTTGGTCGGTTCTTCTTGCTGTCTTGGCAGCTCTCCTTACTCATCATATTTTTATACAGCCTCATGGGCTGTTCTGTCTCCCTCTGCTCTGCTCATGGGATGGCTGTTGTCCTCACGTGGGAGCATCACGTATTACATGTGGTTGTAGGTTGGAGACAGAAATCGTGACTCCAGTCTTCTTGATCATGAGGCAAACAGCCGGTTTTATTGTTTGGAGCCTTCCTATATAGGGAGTTCAAAACTCCCAGATCGAGACAACTGATTTGTCTGGGCTTTAACACTGCCCATCTCCCCGGCCAATGATACATCTGCATTTAGGGTTGGAAGGGATTGGTTGAGGCCTCTGAGTTTAAATCTTTCATATGGTTGTTCACTTAGGGACTTGTTTATTGAACTAGAGGAGCCTAATTGGGTTTCTTCTTATAGCCAGATTTATCTGTCCAGCTCCAGACTGTCTGTACTGTGACAGACTACCGAGGCCATGCCCTGACAACAATACAAGGGGGACGGGAAAGAGGACTATGGGAGGGCTTATCACAATAACACAACTATACATCAATAAAACTTCTCTTAACGCACACATAATATTCATCCCTTAATTGGGAGAGCCAACCATTGCAGTGCTCATCTATAACATGAAGGCTGTGCTGGGCCCTGGGTCACTCCAAAATATGAGGTAGCCAGGGAAGGAAATCTCCACGGGGTTCATCTACTGCCCCAGGGGCTGTTTGGGGGTATATTTGCTGATATTTTTTCACTTCCTTCTTTTCTCCTTGGGGATTCTCTACTTGCTCCCAGTCCTATCCTGACAGCCAATCACAGCCCTCCTGACAAAACCCGCCTTCCCAACCAGCCAATCACAGGCCTTCCCAACAAAACCTGCCTGCCCAACCATCCAATAATAGACTCTGTGGACAAGGTCAGCCTTCCTAACCAGCCAACCACAGACCTTCTTCACAAGGCCTGCCTTCCCAAGCAGCCAACTACAGGCCCACCTGACAGGTTTCCCATCAGCTAGAAGGAAAAGGAAAGGAAAAAAAGGAAAGAAAGGAAAGGAGAGGAAAAAAAAAGAAAAACAAAGCTTACCTTCTCCCTGGAAAACAAAAGCAAATAAACAACTCACCTGCTATCTGGGGACTCCCATACCACTGGGTCAGTTCTTCTGGGTCAGCGAGTGTCAGGAGTTACTGCGCTGGGCCCCTCTCACTACTACCCACTGAGATGCAGAATAACCTTAAAACCCAAGAGAAAGGAGTTTTAAAGTAGGTATGTATTTTATTCAGCAGTTGGACACACGGAGGATAATTCCCTCAATATATGTGCATGCGAACTCATTTGTTGCCTTCTCTTTTATCCTCTAAAAAATTACATATGCATTATATTTCACAATACCCCCATGCATATTCATTCCCCAGCTCCACCGTGTTCCATTTCCATATGCTACTTTTCTTATCAGTCCTGTGCGCCTGTGCAGTTCTCTCTGGTGGTCGTCGGTGGTCGTAAGGAGAAAGTAAAGAAGCCTTTTTTGGAGAACAAACTTCTGACCCCCTCTGCTGGCACATGCTCGCTGATCCCTTGGTCACAGTCCAAGCTAGATGGTCAGTCTAATCTCAGTCCCAGGAACTTACAGAGTCTTGCTATCTTAGCATCCTTGGGGCTCAGGATGTTTGTATCCTGTTCCGGTGGTCATCCTTCTGCTTATCGCTCATCCTTGCATTCCTTCATGTTGTTCTCATACATCCTGCTTTCCTTTCCCAGATGGTGAGTATAGTGAAATGCAGCAAATATCAAGCAATATGCATCTTCTAAATGTCTATTTCCTTATAGCTACCCTTCCAGCTTCTTACCCCATGTCTCACCACGAGGGCCCCCACGGCTCCTCTGCACTGCCTGGCTGCCCCTGCCGCCAGAGGCCCCTCGGCCTGGAAAAGCGCCGTCTGCGTCACTTGGCTGCCTCTGCCACCGACAGCACCACGTGCTCGGAACCTCCCGATACAAGTGCGGCCACCACCAATCTGACACCCCCTAAATCCTGTAACTCTCAACCTGACATCCTCAGGAGCTCTTGAGTCCCATTAAATCCGGTAACCCTCACCCTGGTGTCCCCAGGTGTTCTTATGACTTCTCTAAATCTGGAAACTCTTTCAAGTGTCACACACACTCTAAGCACACTCCCTGACACTCTCACACACACATGCAAATACTCACAGTCTTCCAGATCATCTGCAGTTTGTTTTACCCAGAGGGCTTTTTCTCTTCCACCTTTATTTTTTGTTTTTCAGTCTTCCTCTGTCCCCGGGGTTTTGACCTGTGATCACCGATGGTCCCAGGAGGAATTGATTAAGTCACCGAACTCACAGCAGGGAATGCTTCTTTTTCAAAAACTCCTAGGGCCACAGATGTTACAAAGGAGCCAGTCACTGTGATTAGGTTAACTTGGTTATTTTTAGTGAAGAGAATAACAGCTGGAAACAGGGACCTGGGACAAGCCCAAGGTCCCCAGTGACAAAGCAGACTTAAATTTAAAAAAAGAACAGCACTGGTGTTGAGTGCTCCTTTGGTCTCAAGTACCCGGAGGACCCCACCCCTCCCCGGGGGAGTCCTTTTATAGCCTCCAGGTGGATCCAGATCATCTGTCTTCTAATTGGCTCCCATCTATGGGTCCTGATTGGTCCAACTCAATGGTGCTTTTCAGTCCAATCATTTGACAACTCCGTTGAGTGATTGGCTGCCATGGTGCGCCAATCCAGTTTCTCTGTGACGTCACTGCTTTGGCCGAAGCTCCCTCATGCTATCACCTCTCAGTTCCCCATCCCCAGTGGTCACTCATCGCAAAGTGAAAAACCCAAACTCCAAACACAAATGCAGCTCCAACCACCCCACCAAACAACAAACCACAACTCTCCCATTGAACCTAACTTACCCACAAGAACGGAGCCGAGGTGTATATCCCATACAGTGTAACCGACTCCCCTCAGGAGAGATAATGTATCCGTCCCCTTCTGAGTGATCGAGGACCACTGGGTTACACCTCCCTGTCAATCTCTCAATTCCTTCTAAGTCTTAAAATGGCGGATAGAGCCCTCCTCAAAATGGCGTCTCTGATTAACCAGCACCAACTTGCACCACTTACACCAACTCACACAGACTTAAACAAAAAGTAACTTTTCACAAAAGGAGGCACTGACGCTTCAAAAAAAAGACTTCTCAAAGTAACTTCTACTCAAAACAAAGTAAGTACTCCTCAAAGTCAATATTAAACTCTTAACTCAAAATAGTATTTCACTCTTCAGAGGAAGAAAGTTACTGACTGGTAAGTGGTCCGGGGACCCTTGGTGGTTCTGCCTCACCCCAAAACCTCACTGTACCAGCTCTCTGCAGCACGGATAACACCACGAGCACACAACAACACAAAAGAAAAAACCAATTCCCTACCCAGCAGGGCCTACACCTCCCTCTCACTCCTAGCAAGTGAGGGGACTACTCACAGCCAGTGGCTGGTCCTCTGGCCAGTCTCTGTGCTGTGAGGTTCTCTTTTCTCCCTTACTCAGCCTCCTGGCTCTGCCCAAGAGCCACTCGACCAAGGTCCTACTCCCGTCTGGTTGGATTCCTCTCTCGCTTTCCTGCTAAGGAAGGAGAACTCCCCCAGCCGGTGGCCAGACACTATCAGTGGGTCTCCGATTGAGAATTGTCCTGCCCACCCCAGAGGTCCTACTTCCCCAGCCCCGTCCGGGCTCCCACCAGTCTGAGGAAGAACCCCCCCCAGGTGCCTCTAATCTGTGGAACACCTACCTCCCTCCCCTCAGTCAGCCTCCACCCCGTGCACAGGCTCCTACTGCTCTGAGGGTTCTGCTACCTTCCACCTCTACCCTTTCCAGCCAGCCAAGAAAAGTAGGGTCCCAGAGGTCCCAGTCCCACTCCTCTTCTCTGATTAGGGCACTCCTAGGAGCTCCCTCCCTTCCTCTGGGAGAACAGGAGCCTATGTGGGTAAGGGGCCATTCTCAAGAAGTACTCCTCCTTCTCCCTCCCCTTGGGGTCCCTTGGAGTACCTCGCACTCCTTGACTCTCACAGTCTCCTGTGAGCCCTGCTCCTTCTCGGGGGGTTTTCCTTGTAGGGTTTGTGGAGTCTCCAGTTGTTCTTTGGGTATAGCCAGCAGTCCACCAGTGGTCTCAAAGAAATCCAACTCTGGGTGGCTAAAATCAGCCAGATGCGTCTCCCCTTTGTTGTGCTTCCCCAGGACCACTTCTGGACGAGGCTTATCCTGCACGAGTTCCCAGAAGTTGTTACAAAGGAGTCAGTCACCGTGATTAGGTTAACTCGATTTTTTTTTAATTTAAGAGAACTACAACTGGAAACAGACACCTGGGACAAGCCCAAGGTCCCCAGTGACAAAGCAGACTTAAAAAAATAGGACAGAACATGTGCTGCATGCTCCTTTGCTCTCAAGTACCTCCAGAGGACCCCACCTCTCCCTGGGGGAGTCCTTTTATAGCCTCCAGATTGATCCAAACCATCTGTCTTGTAATTGGCTCCCATCTATGGTTCCTGATTGGTCCAACTCAATGGCGAATTTCTGTCCAATCATTTGGCAACTCCATCGAGTGATTGGCTGCCGTGGTGCGCCAATCCAGTTTCTCTGTGACGTCACTGCTTTGGCCGAAGCTCCCTCATGCTATCACCTTTCAGCTCCCCCTCCCTGGTGGTCACTCATCACAAAGTGAAAAACCCAAACTCCAAACACAAATGCAGCTCCAACAACGCCAGCAAACAACAAACCACAACTCTCCCATTCAACTTGATTTACCCACAACAACGGAGATGAGGTGCATATCCCACACCGAGTCCCCATTTATGAGAAACAATGCTCACTTTTCTAAAGTTTATTAAACCTTAACAGAATACAACAAAAGATTGAATAAAGACAAAGAACAGAACTGAGAGCATGGAACTAAACCGCCATGTGCTTGTATAAAAAATGGCTGCACCAACTTTTATACTCCTGGTGTTACATCAGCCAACTTTGGCCCCTCCCAAAGCCTCTCACTCAACCTCTCTTCTCCATCCAGTGGTGGAGACTGCTTTCTTGTAATTTTATTGGATGTCAGGTGTTGCCATGCCACGCCTCCTAGGAATGAGCCAGCCCTCCCCCAATGCCCCGCCTACCAAGGCCATCCCCTGACAACAATACAAGGGGGAGGGGAAAGAGGACTATGGGAGTACTTACCACAATAGCATAATTAAACATAAGAAAAACTTCTCTAAACATGCACATAATATTCATCCCTTAATTGTGAGAGCCAACCATTGCATTGCTTATCTATAACATGTGGGCTGTGCTGGGCGCTGGGTCACTCCAAAACCAAGGGAAGGAGCTGTGACCCACAGGCCCACCCAGCCACTGCCCATCCCTGGGACACCCATTCCTTATGTTCCCCTCTCCCTTGGACTCTCAGCCTGGGACTGTCATTCCGCAGGACCTCCATGTCCCAAGGAACCGTCTCTCATTCATTCCATCCCCTACAATCCTCCTTCCCTAAGGACCTTGATCCTCCCAGGAACCCCATAGTCCCACAAGACTCTCCATTCCCCCACACCCAATGCCATGATCCCAATTCCCTGGAGCCCGTGTTCCCCTGGGACTCCCAGCCCTGTGTCCCACCATTACCAGGCACCCCCATCCCTGGTGACTCTCCTTCCTCACAACCCCCTTTCCCTGGACACCCATCCCTGGGACCCCAAACCCCTGAGCTCCCCACTCCTAAGAACCTCACGTCGTACGTGTGCCACCCAGTAGCCTGTCCCCCCCCAGAGCCTGTCCCCAGCTTGTGGCCACCCTGCCCCCACAAAAACTACCACAACGTGAGGTCAAGGCCTGACCTCACTTCCTTCCCCTTTGTCCGAAGAGCCGCCACCCAGGGGACCGGTGGCCACAGCAGCGAGTGACAGCCAGCCTGGATGGCTGGGGACACAGGGATGCCGGGAAGTGCGCTGCTCCTGTGGGGTGAGTGCCCGGGCACGGGCCTGACACCCCGGGATGGCCCTGGTGAGACAGAGACTGATGGGGAGGGGGCACAGGGGGCTGTGGGGTCCCCTGAGGTCCCCAATGCAGCAGAGCCAGTGAATGAGGTGACCGGGTCATGGGGTGGCCAGGGGAAAGAGACAAGGTGACAGGGATGCAGGGACAGGGACAAGGGGATGAGCACCATACAGATGAGCCATGGGGACAGAGCCGTGGGACTGGTGGGGATGACCTGTGCCAGCACAGGGTCCCCATGCCTGGGTTCCAAATGTCCCCATGTCCTGTCTGAGCAAATGGTGGCTGAGACATCTGTGCCACATGAGTGCCCCACAGGGACAGTTCAAGGAGAGACCCCACACCCCGAGCCCTGGGTCCTTCTGTCTCCATGGTGCCACCCTCCCCCAGCCCTGACCCTTCTCCCTTCCAGCCCAGACCCTCGGCCTCGCTGGTGAGTCCTCAGAAGATGCCCTGTCCCCACCCTGCTTCCCCAGCCCCGTGGTGGCCCTGGCAGGCTGGTGTCCCCTGTCACCCACAGGTGCCCAGACCACCCAGCTCCTGGTGGAGCCCCCCTGGATGCCGGGGTGCTGTGGGACCGGGTGACACTGACCTGCCAGGGCTCGGGGACCACCGGTGCCACCACCTGGTACAAGGAAGGCAGCGCTGGAGCAGGAGGGACCTGACTGGTTGTCACCGAGAGTGGTGAATACAGATGTGGCAGACCTGACACTGGGTACAGCCCCCCTATGAGAGTCTTAAATGGTGAGGGGGTTTGGGTGTCCCCACCCGGCCCCTGTGGGGACCCCAAAGGGCTCTGGGTGGGCTCTGCTCCATGGGTCACCCCCTGGTGTGACCAGAGCCCATCCCTGCACATGGGGACATCCCAGAGCATCCCAGTGTAGAGTCGAGGAACTGGGGACCCCTGGTGCTCTGGGTGTGACCCAATGGGGGGTCCCCATTAGAACAGTCTGACAGGACCCCCTTGTCCCACAGACCGGCTGGTCCTGCAGGTGCCGTCATGGCCGCTGCTGGAGGGGGACACAGTGACACTGCGCTGCCAGGGCTGGCAGGACATGTCGGTCACCGCAGTGCGATTCTACCATGAGGACAAGGAAGTGAGGATGTCCCTCCGTGGGACCGAGCTGTCCCTGTCCCCTCTGCAGCAGCACCACAACGGCACCTACTGGTGCAGGGTCTGGGTGAACTCTGAGCAATCACCGTGGGCCAGGTCAGCGCGGACAACACTGACAGTGCACGGTGAGCACCCAACAGCCGCCACCCCGACACCCCCACAGCCCTCCCCAGGGACTCGGGGTCACAAATCCCCCTCCCCTCTCCTTCCTTGAGCTCTTCACGGTGCCAGTGCTGGAGGGTCCCCCCGAGCCCATTGAGGGGTCCCCCCTCAATCTCAGCTGCCTCAGCACCCCCAGCCCCCTGAGGCCCCCAGCCCCCTCCTGCACCTCTTCTACCAGGATGGGCACTTGGTGGGGGGCCCGCAGGGGTCCCCGCATCTCCTGGTGCCTGCCGTGGGGGTCTCCCACTCAGGGAATTACAGCTGCCAGGTGCGCTCCCAGGGTGGGGCCGTGCAGAAGAGCAGCGCCCGGCTCCGCGTCACGGTGCGCAGTGAGTGTGGGGATGGGCACGGGGAGCCCCCACAGCCTCCTCGGATCCCCTGGTTGAAGACACTCAGCCTTGCCTGGGGACCCTCATTCCTCCCTGACACCATTCCCGGGTCCCCCAGCCCTGACTCGTTGCCCCCAGCTCTCCCCGACTCCTTTCTCAGGTTCCCTGGTCGCTGCCACCATCTCTCCCTGCGTTCCTGGATCCCACCCTGTTTTCCCCCCATCCTTTGCTGGATCCCATCCCGGGATCCCCAGCCCTTCCTGGGGACCCCCAGCCCTCCCCGACACCATTCCCGGGTCTCCCCATCCCCTCCCAGGTTTCTCCCTGTGTCCCCCCATTTCTCCCTGCGTCACGGTGCACAGTGAGTCCAGGGATGGGCACGGGGAGCCCCCACAGCCTCCCTGGGTCCCAAAGCCCTGCCTGGGAGCCCCCATTACTGCCTGCATCCTCCATCCCTTTGGCGGGACCCACATCCTTTCCTGGGTTCCTCACCAGGTCCCCCAGACCTTCGTGGGTACCCCCATTTTTCATTTAATTTTTTCCACTTCTTCCCCCATCACTGCTCCCATCCTGCTTCATGTCCCCCTACCCCTCACTGGGTCTCATCCCCATCCCTGGCTCCACCCCACCCCTTCCTGGGTCCCCCCAAAGTCCGCAGGTCCCGCCATCCCCTCCCTGCATCCCCACCTTTTTCCTGGGGCCCCCTCCATCCCTCTCCCAGTGTCCCATTCCTGAACCTCCCATCTTTCTTTGGGGTTCCTTTTCAGGCCCCTTCCCATCACGTTGATGCCTCGTCCACCTCACTGGGGTCCCCCTGCCCCCCACAGATTTTCCCCGTGTCCCTCACTGTCCCCTGGTGTCCCTCCCTCCTGCAGGGGTCTCTCTCTCAGGGGTGGCCGTGTGGGCACAGCCCCCTGGGGACAGGTGGCACTGGGGGACCGCCTGGTGCTGAGCTGTGCAGTGGCCAATAGGACAGGTGCCCTGTCCTTCACCTGGCGCCGGGGGGGCTTAGGGGCACCTCTGGGCACTGGCCCGCACCTGGAGCTGCAGCACGTTGGGGACAGTGACAGCGGCCACTATCACTGCCAGGTCAGCGATGGGGACAGCGTGGCCGAGAGTGTCCCCCTTAATGTCACCGTCCTGGGTGAGCTGGACCATCAGGCTGGGGTTGACCACATCCACTCTACCTCCAAACCACCTCGCCTGGCCTCAGCCGTGTCTGTGTCCCCACAGTGCCTGTGGCCAATGCCACCATCACCCCCAGTCCCCTGTCACACCAGGTGCACACGGGTGACCCCGTGACCCTGCGCTGCTCGGTGCAGGTGGGCTCAGCCCCTGTCACCTTCACCTGGCTGCACAATGGCCAGGAGGTGGCTCAAGGTCCTGTCCTGGAGCTTGGGAACGTCGATGTGGGACATTCGGGCACCTACCAGTGCGTGGCCACCAACCAGCTGGGACAGGATGGGCACCGCGTGTTCCGGGCACTCAGCCCTGAACTGGCCCTGGAGGTGACACCGAAGGGACACTGGAACAGAGGTGGGGTCACACAGAGTCAGTGGGATGGCAGGACCCCCAGAGTGACAGGTGACCCTGATGTGTCTCTTGTGTCCCCAGCAGTGGCCACAGGGGTTGGCGTGTCCCTCCTGCTCCTGGTCCTGCTCGTGGGTGTAGCTGTGGGCTGGCACTGGTGGAACAACATGGGTGGGTGACAATGGGGACAACGGGAGCCCTGCAGAGGTGGGAGGCCACCTGGAATATTGGGGTGATGGGCAGCACCCACAGCCTCTGACTTGGGCACTGATCAGTGCTCAGGACCTTTGCTGATGGTCCTCAAGGATTTGGGGTGGTGTTGGAGGGTCTTGCAGGCATGCTGGGGGTTCTTTTGGTTATCCTTCAGGAATTTGGAGGCTCCCCCTCCCTGCCAGGTTTGGGCTTCTGGGCGCTCAGGGTGTCCAGAGCACTGGAGCGGTTAAGGGTTTTTGGGGGGCATCAGGGATACTGGGGTCACCTGGGGGGAATTGAGGGTCTGGTGGTGATTCAGGATTCCTGTGGGTGGATGGGGGCCCCTGGGACTCCAAAGTCACCCCTCCAGTTTTCCTTTGCAGCTGCCAGGAAGCACCAGGAAAGGTGAGTGCAGCCTCCAGCCATGATACACCTTTCACCCAAACCCCCAGGACCTCCCATCCCCTTCCACTCACCCCCTTATTCCTACAGGGCCCCCCCGGAGGGGGAGGATCATCAGGCGACCTACATGGAGCTGCGGAGGCCACACGGGCAACCATGGGAATCCAGTGACATCTATGACAATCTCCAACAGAAGCTGTGACACTCTGGGAAGCGGGAGGCACTGGGTGACACTGGGGCTGCTCCCTCCATGGCTCCTGTGCTTGCCCATCCTTCCAAGGGAGGTGGTGATGAGTCAGGGGGAGGCTACACAGGGCACCCTGTGCTCCCCATTTCCTCTCCCAGTCATCTCAGGGGCTCCCCCATCCCCTTCCCAGTACCTGCAGGGGTTCCCCAATCCCCATCTGAGTGCCCCAGGTACCCTCAGTGACTTCCCCATTCTCTCCCCACAGTGCTCGCAGCACACCCAGGGGTCCCCATTCCCCATTCCCCATTCCCCTGTTCTGTCCTGTATTAAAAGGGGCAGTTGGGGAGCATTCTTTCTGATCAATTTCTTGGATGAAAATGAAGCACAAAAGTGGCAATATTATATCTGAGAACTGTTTATTGATAAAGGAGCATAAGTGTTCTAATCGAAGGGGAATTAGAAGAGAGAGTAGAGAGGGTAGAAGAGAGACAGAGAGAGAAACAGAAGACAGGGACAGCGTTACCACAAGAACATTGAGCACTCTGTTGGCATCAGCTCGGCAGATGGAGTGTGCATGCAACGAGCCCTCATGGCTTTTGTGAGGTGCTGGGCACGATTTCCAAGCAGCAGCACCTGAGTGTCTCTGGTGTTGGTGAACACTGGCTGCAGGCTGGCTGTGGGCTAGTGCTGCAGCACTGGTGGCTTTGGGCTGGCTGCCATTGACTGGTACTGAGGTGTTCTGGTGCAGCAGGCTTGTTGCTGTAGGCAATATGGGAAACACAGCAGAGGCAGCTGGTGCATGCAGGCACCCTCTGCTCCACTGGGGAAGGTGGGAGAGCACGAGGTCGTGGCTGGGATGGCAGGCAATGGGGGAAATCCTGATGGCAGCAGATGAGGGTGGGTGCAGGCAGCATCTGCTCCATTGGGGACGGTGGAGCACCAGGCTGGGGAAGCAGTGCAGCACCAGGTTGTCGCAGGAATGAGCTGCCTTGTGGAAAAAATGAAGCAGGGAAGAATGGGTGCAGACAGGGAAGAGGGACAACAGAGAGGAACAGGCGAGGATGGGAGGAGGGCAAAGCTGACTGTCTGAATGAGCCCCTGATCCCTCCAAGAAACTCAATGAAAAATGGTTCCTGTTATGTGACAGTTAACTGCTTTTATTTGCTACTACTCCTCCCACAGCCCAATTTCCTGACCACTTTTGAACAGGAATTTTTCGCAGATATTTTTCCTGGGCATCCAGGCATCTGTCCCACCAACCAGTGGCTGCTAGCTCACAGCCCGCTCGTGGAAGCCTTCTCTCCCCTGATTGGCTGTTACATGATGCCTCTCCAGGACAGGGTTCCCAGCACATGTACAATCCCTGGAGTAATTTTTCACCGCATCTATATGATATGTTGAGACATAAATCAGATTGGTTCCTCTCAACCCCTATGCTCCAGTGGCTCTGCAATCCCCCTCCCAGTGCTCCCAGTCCATCAGGTGGCTTACCATTGCCCATTCAAGTTCCAGGGTGGCACAGGACCTGGTTTCCTGTTCCTGGGACAAAAATGCCGCTTTTATTGGTTAAACTGGCAGAAATGGATTTTCTTTTTTCTGCTCTGCCAGGCTTTAGGAGCTGGATTGTCCAATTTTGGGCTGCCGATATGTCTTGGTTTGAAAGACAGGTGTCTGCCAAGGAAGGTGGGAACCTCCCTTGGAATGGAAAATATAACCGCCTTCCCTCCGAATTATTATAACTTTGAAATTGAGGGGCTTTCAGGAAAAGATATGGGAACAGGAATAACAGTTCTTTATTAGTATATATTGTGAGAAACAAGTTAATGGAAGTTGACTTTTCCTGGGTATTATATGAATTGATATTACATTATTGACTATATTGTTGAATAAATATTGTGATGTTGTTAGTGTTGGGATAGTGATATGTGTTGTGGAGTGGTTGATGTTCTTGCGGTGGCCCAGTTGCAAAGTTGGTTTTTGCAGGGATGGTTTTGTGTGTTGCAGTGTGGGTTTTGTGGGTTTATATTGGATGGACTGTTGCTGGCCAGGCCTTTGAGACATGACTTTAAAAGGAGCAGAACTTCATCCAAGGATGGCCTTGAGGACCACAGTGACAAAACTGTGTTGGCGTTGAGGAGAGTGACAGGGGTTGAGACTGTGTAAAATCAAAATCAATATGCCTCAAGCTGATGCAGCACCAGGTGCATAAAAGTCAAAGCCACCATTTTGTGGACAAGCCTTTTGATTTGTGAATTTTTTTATTGATCTCAATAAAACTTATATAGTTCATTCCCATTTGAGGTCTGAGTTGTTAATAACATATATATATATATATATATGGATAACAATGCAAACAAGCAACAACAATGGCAGCGACAAACAGAAACAGGAACTCAACAACGGATGCAGGCACCTTCTCTTCCGGTGCAGTTCTGGGCACAGCCGGCAGGGGCGCTGGTGACTCCCAGCCGGGCAGGGTGGGTGTGATGATTCCCCCACAGCTGCAGGGGGCGCTGTGGCGCCAGCTCAGCGCTCTCTCGCGCACGCTCTCTATCTCTCTCTCTCTCTCCATGGTAATGGCAGGCACAGCCGGCACAAAAGAAGGAGAAGCAGCCTACTTTAAAACTCACGGTGGGAAATTTGTCCCAGTTTCTCTCCAGATAGTGAAATGTGCTGTAGCAGAAACCTTGGAAGCAGCAAGCTGGAATGGCAGAGGTGAGCAGAACCCAGAGTGGCAAAACAAAAAGGAACAGAAACTCCACAGCTGTAGCAAGAGCCATGGCATGTCCCAGCAGGCACGCGGTGCTGGATTCCAGTGTAACAACAAAAAACAGAGCTAAGGAAGAAAAATGGCAGGGCTGGGCAGTGGCAGCCTGGCTCCCAAACCCAGCCAGGTGAAACTCCTTCAGAGGAGGAGGGGCTCAGGGTCCCAGGTTTTCCCCTGAGCTGCCTGAGGAGTTGTGAGGATTCTTTCTAGTCAAAGTGGATGTTAATATGGTTGCAGTTGGACAGCTGCTCTTCTGAGCAAAGGCTCACCCACAGTAAGGAAGGAGCAGTACAGGGCTGGATTCTGGCAGTGGCAGTGAATTCTCCCTTCTGGTAAGCAGTCCGACTGTTCCTTCTGATCCCCAGATGGAGACAGAGCTGGCAGCTGAGCCCAGCCCCTCACACCCAAGCCAAAATCTTGCCATATCTCTGCCCTTCCCAAGAGAAAAACCCTACGGGCTGAGAGGTTACAGCCAGCTGCACCCCTTCCTCCACCTTGGCCACTTATTTAGTCTCTCTTAGGGATGGTCATTATTCTCTCTTAGCAACAACTCGAAAAAAATTCCTAGAGAGAAAGAAAAAAAGAGGAAAAATCCTAACCCCCAACACACCAAAAACCAGGGGCTGCTGCCTCTTCCACACTCAGTGGAGACACAGAAGGCAAATATCCTGAAGGGCTGAGACAAGAACCATTTCCTGACACAGCAACAAGAGAACAAAACCAACAGCAACAGCAACAAGATCCAAGAGGCCACCAAAGGAACAATTTCCAGGGAAATCTCCCAACAGGGAAGAAATCCCAGATTCTTGCCCCCAGCATCTGCAAGACACATCTGTAGAGAACCCTTCTGGCCCTTGCCCCAAAGCACTGGAAAAACTGCAGTTTTTACAAGAGAAATGGATGATTTGTCCCCAAATTCATGACACAGGGCTAACATCATGTGAATTGGGGTTGGCTGAAGCTCTTGAAGGCTGCCCCCACTCACTCCTGATCCCGTCTATATACCCCATGGGGTTTCTGTCCTAGGGACTTGGGACACTTTGGATTTCATGGGCTTTGAAAGAAAACTAGTTCCGGACATTTGTTCCATTCCATCCTTGCTGGTCCCCTGCAGGATCTGAGCCGGCAAGAGCAGCTTGGGAATGGAGCCCCAGGCAGGCAGGAAGGAGCTCCCCAAGTGCTCCTCCTTGAAGCCAGTGGCCATGCAAGTGTGGGGCCCAGCCATGGCCCAGCCCCAGGGCACAGGGATGGGCATTGGCCAGCCCTGCTCTGGCCAGCCCCAGCTGGCAGCCAGCACCTCAGCCAGGTCCCCCTCGCCCGCCCACCCCCTGGGCTTTGATTCTGGCAGCTTTGGAGCTGCTGCAAAGGTGAGAATTGTGTGGGGGAAGAAGGCGTGCCTGTGGTTTGCTCAGCCCTGCAAGAAGCACAGAAGGCAATGGGAGCCCAAGCAGTGGCTCTGTGGGGGCCTTGGATGTTTTCAGACCAGGGCTGGCTGGAAACCCCCCCTGCAGGGGCAGCTGTGAGGGAAGCAGTGCGGAAATGCAGCAATTGATCATTTGGTTCCTGTCTGCCCAAGGGGCTGAGAGAGCCCCACAAGTGCTGCAAATCCCACACCCATCTGCTCAACAACCTGACCGCGACCCTCCTCCTCCTTCCTGCCTTGCCGTGCAGGGACAGTGGCCAGATGCCCCGCACCCAACAAAGCTGCGCTCTCACTGCCCTCCGCCCCTGGACCAGGAGGGAAATTTCAGGGAAGGGTTCCTGGGTTGAGACAAGGACCAGAAGAAATTTCTCATCAAATCCTGTCATGGGCAAAATAGCATCAGAATTAGAGATATGAATTGAATTTATTGCTGACAAAATCAGGGCAGGATAAGGTGAAGTCAAAAAAATCCTTCAATCAACCTTCCCCCTGTTATAAATAGCTATGTTAAAAATATATAAATATATAAATATATAATAAATATATAAAAATATATAATAAATTTATAACATATATAAATAACTATGTTATAAATAACTATGTAGTTATTGGCTTTTGCTATTATTTTGATATAATGTGGAGTGCCTCGGCCCTAAAGAGGTGGGAATTTGATTTTACCCTTCTTGTGTTGCTAATAACTCTTCCCTTGATCCAACCCCTAAACTCCACCCCTATGATACCCCATAAAAACCCCATGACCCTGCCTTTGCCTTGTCTTTCATCTTTGTCACCCTCCTCCATCCCTGGGAGTAATAAATGGATTCTCCAACTTAATAAAATGGAGAGCGATCTGATTTGTTCCAATGCCTGGCACCAGCAGCTGCACCTCCCTGGACATGATGAGCTCGGTTGCAACATGATGCAACAATATAGTACAGTTTGCAATCACTTTTAAACTGCTTTAGATAGAGTAGAATTGGTCAGCCTTTTTACCCTAATCCCTGTGTCAATAATATATTTTAGTGTGATAAATATATTTTTGTTGAGGCTCTCACAAAATATCCAAATAGAGACTATGTGCTGTGTGTTATAACATTAACTGTAGTAATGTAACTGTAGTAACTGTAGAAGCTAATGCCTTTATTTGTGTAATTAACTGTCAATGGTGAGAATACCTCAGATAATTTTTATAAATAGCTGATTAAAATGTACTGGTGGAGTATCTTATCTGTATGATGAGATAACATTGAAAAGAACCAAGTAAATAAACATCAAACAAAAGAATGCAAAGAGGAACTCACAACTGACTCTTCAGTTACCAAGATCTGTCAAACCACAGAACAGAGGGCCTTGGGAGGAAGTAAAATATATCAACTTCATCTGCAGTATTGCATGTACTTTAAGAAAATGGGTCAAGGGTCAAATGAAGCAAAAGAATTCCCGGAACATGTAAACTCGAGAGAATGTTTGAATATGTATAATCTTCTTGAATATGTATTTAACCAATACAATGAAAAGGTACAGAAGAAGAATTGTTATAGATAACCGTGTGCATCTGGCAGTTGCCAAGCACCCTGCATGCTTTTTGCTTTCAATTTATCCTGTATTAAACATTTAAAAATTTGAAAGAATGAGCCTTGTTTCTCACACAGTTGAATCAAATTGCTGAATTTTGGGTACAATAAGAAGAAAAAGGGTCATGTGCCCACCTGGCACTAGGTGGGAATGAGGAGCTCCATGGAGGTCTGTGAAGAGGAAGAAGGGACCACTGAGGGGAATCGATGCCCCCCAGTGTTGCCAGTGTCCCCAATTGTCACAGCACACTCTCAAAGGTGTCATGGGGGTCCAACTGGCCCTTGTGGGGTCCTGGCAGTTCCGTGTTGGTCACTTGTAGATCCCGAGGTGGGGCAGGGCCAGGGGACATGCAGAGGGGACCCTGAGAGTGACACCGGTTGTGGGAACCTGGGTGGGGGGTGACACCCGTGGCTGACGTGTCCCTGTCCCCCCCGTACTCCCCCCCTGCCCGCTTGGTGCCCACGACGTTGGCGTCCAGCACTGCCCCCTCCTCTGGGGGTGGGTCCTGTGGGGATAAGGGGGGGTCTGAGGGGTGTCTGGGGAGGGGGAAAGGGGAGTCTTGGTCAGAGCCCCCCACTCACCTGTCCTGGGCCTTCCTGGTGGCTGCAAGGAAAGGGGGAGGGGGTGACTGTGGGGCCAAAACTCCCTGAGCATTCCTGGGACCTCGGCAGCTCCAAACACCCACAGGACCTCCAAATACCCACTGGAGCCCCGATTCCTTCTGGACCCCTGATTCTCCTCAGTCACTCCAAGCCCCCCTTAACCCCCCAGAACTTCTGCACCACCGCAGTGTCCCCAACCCCCCCAGTGCTCCCTACTCTCTGAGCCGCAGAACCCCAAGCCCAGCAGGGAGGGGAAACACCCAAACTCCCCCAGGACCCCAGAAAGATCCCCCAACATCCCTGCACTGCTCTCCAAGGGCTCCCAAAACCCTCCAGGAGCTCCCACTGCCACCCCACTGTTCCTCAAAGCCCACCCAGGGATGCCCCAGAAGCCCAACCAAGATCCTCCAAATTCTCCCCCAAATCCCTCAGGACCCCCAGCCAAGGTCACTGTGGGCTCAGTTTCCCCCAGCTCAGGGGCCCTGGGTGCTGCCCCATCTCTGCCCCCACTCTGGGGGCTTCCCCTCACTCCAGGACTCCCATCCCTCCCCCACTGTCACCCACTCCAGCGGTGCCAGCAGTGACAGCCCACAATGACAGCCAGGAGCAGGACCAGGAACAGGAGGGTCCTGCCGACATTCACAGGCACTGCTGGGGACAGAGTGGATACATCGGGGACACCAAGAACCCCAGAATGTCCTGGAAACGCCTGTGACCCCGTGTGACCTCACCTGTGATCCAGGGTGAGCCAGGGGTCACCTCCAGGGCCAGCTCAGGGCTGAGTGCCCAAAACACGCAGTGCCCATCCTGTCCCTGGTTGGTGGCCATGCACTGATAGTTGCCCAAATGTCCCATGTCTACGTACTCAAGCTCCAGCATGTGACCCCAGGCTCATGACTCCAGTCCTCTTGATCATGAGGCAAACAGCTGGTTTTATTTTTTGGAACCTTCTTATATATGGAGTTCAAAACTCCTGGATCTAGGCACTGATTGGTCTGAGCCTTTACATGGCCCAGCTTCCTGGCCAATGATACATCTGCATTTAGGGTTGGGAGGGATTGGCTGAGGTCTCTGTTAGAGTTGAAATCTGCCCCATGATTATTCACTTAGGGACTTGTTTATCGAACAAGCAGAGCTTAATTTGGTTTCTTATTACACCCAGATCTATCTGTCCAGCTCCAGACCATATTGTGACAGACTAGCAAGGCTTCTCTTCCAGCCTCTGGTGACACGGCACTCCGCCATCTTGAGCAGGCACCTCCTGCGCCATGTGGCGAGCGCCATCGTGGGTGAGTGACTCTCCCTACATGTGCTCCCCGTCATCTTGGGGTTTTTTGGCGGGCTGTGTCTGTGGCACATTATGGGGTGTGGAGCCCAAAGATGGTCTCTGTAGCTGGGGTGTGGGGGGCCCCGGGCATTCCGAGGATGCACCTGGTGCCAGTTTCAGTGTGGGACCTCTGGCAAATAACAGCCGCTCCCCCCTCAGTTTTTCACCTGCCGCTATGCCCCACTCCGTGTCCTTGGTGGGTGTTTCAGCAGGGGGTGTCCACAGTATCTTTACTGCCATCTCTGCATCCCCCTGAGCTTCCAACTACCCCAGCAAGTCTGAAACAGTTTCCCAGGGCTTTATAGAATTCAGTCTGTGGTTCCCAGAGCGCACCAGCAAGGCTAGCAATGCCTGCTGTGTATACTTTACTCCCCATTTAGGTAAAAGGAGAATCAATACCTTGACCATGGGGTTTTCTTCCAGTGAAAACCATCCTCCCATGTCTTCAGCACCATTTTCTATTTCCAGTGTTTAGATACCATTATGGGGTATTTACAAAGGCGAATCCAGATTTTTGTCAGCTCTTCACACCTTTTTGGTCAATTCTTCACGCTGTTTTGGCAACTCTCCTTGCTCATCAAATTTTTATACAGCCTCATGGGCTGTTCTGTCTCCCTCTGCTCTGCTCATGGGACGGCTGTTGTCCTCACGTGGGAGCATCACGTATTCCCTGGCCAATGATACATCTGTATTTAGGGATGGAAGGGATTGGTTGAGGCCTCTGAGTTTAAATCTTTCATAAGGTTGTTCACTTAGGGACTTGTTTATCGAACTAGGAGCGCCTTATTGCGTTTCTTAATATAGCCAGATTTATCTGTCCAGCTCCCGACTATCTGTACTGTGACAGACTACCGAGGCCATGCCCTGACAACAGTACAAGGGGGAGAGGAAAGAGGACTATGGGAGGACTTACCACAATAACACAACTATACATCAATAAAACTTCTCTTAATGTACACATAATATTCATCCCTTAATTGTGAGGGCCAACCATTGCATTGCTCATCTATAACAACCCCCCCTTTTCCTTTTCTAGAAGTCATTTGGCTCGAACAATAATTTTCATTTTCAATTTCAATGATTTACTTCTCTTTAGTCAAAGTTTAATTTTGGATGAGTCATACTGGCATCTGTTGATGTGAGTAAGGACAGTGGGAAGAGAGAAAAAAAACTCAGGAGGTTTTTTTAAGCACAATGATTGGCGGAATTGGTGACATGAACAGGTTGGAGCAGACAAAAGGGAATCACAGAGGTCTGATATGGCTTTTTATTCTCATTTACTATGACTATGGGGTTGCTACCCACAGTAGGTGTACTTTGGTGGTGAGCACAGAGGCCAACTTGGTCTTGCCCTCTAGTCTCTAGTGTATTTTATTTGTCAGTTGTACCCCTATTGGATTCTGGAGGGAAAAGACAATTGAGGAATGACAGAGGTCCAGTATGGATTTTGCCCCCCCCTTACCATGCCTGTGGGGTTGCTGCCCACAGCACGGTTATAGAATCTTCTTGGTGTCTTGGTGGCAAACTGAGGGGCCAACCTGGTCTTGCCCTCTGGTTCCTGTCTTCCTCTACTTGCCGATTCCTCAGCCAACTACCCCAGCACCTCTTATGTTCCCCATGTACTTCCCTTCAACAGACGCTTGCAATCCCCATCCATTAAAACACGACAATTACATCAACAACCAATATGGTTCAAATTTCCCACCCAAAGTGCTACTTAAAACAGTCCCCAAGCTGGCTGGTGGAAGCTTGACCTGACTTTTCAGACTTTGTGATGGTTTAGTTTGCAACTGGGCAGAAACACCAAATCACTTGCCAATTTCTTCTGGAAAAGAGAATAGTTGGACATTTACTGCTTGCTACCCTGTAGGCAATATTCCACCCTCTGTGCCTTTGGGGTGGGAACACACAGTGCACATTAGGAGAGGAAGGGCAAGGGAAGTGTACATAAATTGTTGTGTTTTGTCAATGGGCATCTCTTGCCCCTTACCTGAGGGGGGGTGTGGGTATGTGTGGTTCCTAGTTTGGTGGAGGGTAGCTCACTGTTTCTTGGGGTTCAGGCACACACGGTAAAGAAAGCTCTAGGCCTCTCCATAGGGGTCAGGACGAAGAGGCTAGAGCAGAAAGGGTTGTTCAGTAAGAAGTCCCTTCTCTCTGATCTGTACTGGGGTTGCATACGGATGTTTAAAACTTGATACATCCATTCTTCCTCTGACTCAAGCCACGGCCACTACACTTGGTTGGACTCAATCTTTCTTTCAGTCCACATTATTACACAATACTGCAGAACCTTATTTTGGTGTTCAGCTTACATCTCCATGGGCTCGTGTACTGCCCAGGGGACTGTTTGGGAATATACTTGTTGATATCTCTTCACTTCCTTTTTTTCTCCTTGGGGAGTCTCTACTTGCTCCCAGTCCTGACAGCCAATCACAGCTCTTCTGACAAAACCCGCCTTCCCAACCAGCCAACCCAAGCCTTCCCAAGAAAACCTGCCTTCCCAACCAGCCAATCACAGGCCTTCTTCACAAGGCCTGCCTTCCCAAGCAGCCAACTACAGGCCCACATAACAAGGCCTGCCTTCCCCATCAGCTAGAAAGAAAAGGAAAGGGGAAAAAAAGGAAAGAAAGGAATGAAGTGGGAAAAAAGAAAAACAAACCTTACCTTCTCCCTGGAAAACAAAAGCAAATAAACAACTCACCTGCTATCTGAGGACTTCCGTACCACTGGGTGAGTTCTGCTGGGTTGGCAAGTGTCAGGAGTTACTGTGCTGGGCCCCCCTCACCACTACCCACTGATATGCAGAATAACTTTAAAACCCAAGACAAGTGAGTTTTAAAGTAAGTGTGTATTTTATTCAGCAGCTGGACGCATGGAGGATAATTCTCTCAAAACACGTGCGCGCTGACTCATTTGTTGCATTCTCTTTTATCCTCTAAAAAATTACATGTGCATTAAGTTTCACAATACCCCATGCATATTCATTTCGCAGCTCCACCCTGTTCCGTTTCCATATGGTAGTTATCTTACCAGTCCTTTGCGCCGGCGCAGTCGTCTTTGGTGGTCGTAGGTGGTTGTAAGGAGAAAGTAAAAAAGCCGTTTTTGGAGAACAAACTTCTGACCCCCACTGCTGGCGCATGCTCGCTGATCCCTTGGTCACAGTCCAAGCTAGATGGTCAGTCTAATTTCAGTCCCAGGAACTTACAGAGTCTTGCTATCTTAGCACCCTTGGGGCTCAGGATGTTTGTATCATGTTCTGGTGGTCCTCCTCCTTATCAACCATCCTTGCATTCCTTCATGTTATTCTCATACATCCTGCTTTCCTTTCCCAGATGGTGAGTATAGTGAAATGCAGCAAATATCAAGCAATATGCATCTTCTAAATGTCTATTTCCTCATTGCTACCCTTCCAATTTCTTTCCCCATGTCTCACCCCGGGTCCCCCATGGTTCTTCTGCACTGCCTGGCTTCCCCTGCAGCCAGAGGCCCCTCGCCCTGGACAAGCGCGGTCTGCGTCGCTTGGCTGATTCTGCCACTGATGGCGCAACGTGCTCGGAACCTCCCAATACAAGCATGGCCACCACCAATCTTACACCGCCTAAATCCTGTAACTCAACCTGACATCCTCAGGAGCTCTTGAGTCCCATTAAAACCGGTAACCCTCAACCTGGTGTGCCCATGTGCTCTTAAGTCTTCTCTTAATCCAGCAATTCTTTCAAGTGTCACACACACCCTAAGCACACTCCCAGACTCTCACACACACACTCAAATACTCACAGTCTTCCAGATCATCTGCAGTTTGTTTTACCCAGAGGGCTTTTTCTCTTCCACCTTTATATTTTGTTTTTCAGTCTTCCTCTGTCCCTGGGGTTTCAACCTGTGATCACAGATGGTCCCAGGAAGAATCGGCTGAGTCACAAAACTCATGGCAGGGTACGCTTCTTTTTCGAAAACTCCTAGGGCCACAGATGTTACAAAGGAGCCAGTAACCGTGATTTGGTTAACTTGGTTTTTTTATTGAAGAGAACAACTGGAAACAGGGACCTGGGACACTCCCAAGGTCCCCAGTGACAAAGCAGACTTAAATAAAAAAAAGGACAGCATAGGTGCTAGGTGCTCCTTTGGTCTCAAGTACCTCCAGAGGACCCCACCCCTCCCCAGAGAAGTCCTTTTATAGCCTCCAGGTGGATCCAGATCATCTGTCTTCTAATTGGCTCCCATCTGTGGTTGCTGATTGGTCCAACTCAATGGCGCATTTCTGTCCAATCATTTGGAAACTCTGTAGAGTGATTGGCTGCCGTGGTGCGCCAATCCAGTTTCTCTGTGATGTCACTCCTTTGGCCGAAGCTCCCTCGTGCTATCACCTCTCAGCTCCCCCTCTCTGGTGGTCACTCATCACAAAGTGAAAAACCCGAACTCCAAGCACAAAAGTAGCTCCAACAACCCCACCAAACAACAAACCACAAGTCTCTCATTCTAAGTAATTTACCCACAACAATGGAGATAAGGTGCATATCCCACACTGAGTCCCCATTTGTGAGAAGCAATGCTCAATTTTCAAATTTCAAAGGTTTAGTAAACCTTAACAAAATACAACAGTGACTGAATAGGGAGACTGAAAAAAGACTGAATAGGGAGAAAGAGCAGCACTGGAACTAAACCGCCATGTGCTCACCTACAAAATGTCTGCTCCGCCTTTTCAGCTCCTGGTTTTACATCAGCCAATTTTGGCCCCTCCCAAAGTCTGTCAGTCAACCTCTCTTCTCCATCCATTGGTGGAGACTGCTTTCTTGCAATTTGATTGGAGGTCAGGTGTTGCCATGCCACGCCTCCTAGGAACAAGCCGGCAGTCCCCCAATGCCCCGCCTACCAAGGCCATCCCCTGACAACAATACAAGGGGGAGGGGAAAGAGGACTATGGCAGGACTTACCATAACATAACTAAACATCAAAAAAACTTTTCTTAACATACACGTAATATTCATCTCTTAATTGTAAGAGCCAACCATTTCATTGCTCATCTATAACATGCAGGCTGTGCTGGGCCCTGGGTCACCCTAAAACATGAGTTACCCAGGGAAGGAGCTGTGACCCACGGGCCCACCCAGCCACTGCCCATCCCTGGGACACCCATTCCTCATGTCCCCCTCTCCCTTGGACTCTACCCTGGGACTGTCATTCCCCAGGATCTCCATGTCCCAAGGAACCCTCTCCCATTCATTCCATCCCCTACAATCCCCTTTCCCTCAGGACCCGGATTCTCCCAGGGCCCCCCATTCCCATGGGACCCTCCATTCCCCCACATCTCATCCCATGACCCCAAATCCCTGGAGCCCACATTCCCCTGGGACTCCCAGCCCTGTGTCCCACCATTACCAGGCATCCCCATCCCCCTCCAAAGGGCACCCATTCCCCTGGACACCCATCCCTGCGACCCCCAAACCCCTGAGCTCCCCACTCCTGAGAAACCCACGTCACACCTTGTGACACCCAGCCTTGTCCCCAGCCTGTCCCTTCCCTGCCCAGAGCCTGTCCCCAGCTTGTGGCCACCCTGCCACCAACAAAATCCACCACGACGTGAGGACGAGGCCTGACCGCACTTCCTTCCCCTTTTGTCCAAGGAGCCGCCACCCAGGGGACCGGTGGCCACATCAGTGAGTGACAGCCAGCCTGGATGGCCGGGGACACAGGGATGGCCGGGAAGGTGGCGGTGCTCCTGTGGGGTGAGTGCCCCGGGCACGGGCCTGACACCCTGGGGATGGGCTCTGGTGTGGCAGGGACCAGTGGGGAGGGGACACAGGGGGGCTGTGGGGTACCCTGAGGTCCCCAATGCCAGCAGAGCCAGTGCATGAGGTGACCGGGGTTGTGAGGTGGCTGTGGGGAAAGAGACAAGGTGACAGGGATGCAGGGACAGGAACAAGGGAATGAGCACCATACAGATGAGCCACAGGGACAGAGGCCGTGGGGCTGATCGGGGTGACCTGTGCCAGCACAGGGTCCCCATGCCTGGGGTGTCCACGCTGTCCCCATGTCCTGCCTGAGCAAAGGGTGGCCGAGATATCTGTGCCCCATCAGTGCCCCCAAAGGGACAGTTCAAGGACAGACCCCACACCCCGAACCCTGGGTGCTGGTGTCCCCTCAGTGCCACCCCCACCCAGCCCTGTCCCTTCTCCCTTCCAGCCCAGACCTTCAGCTTCACTGGTGAGTCCTTGGGGATGCCATGTCCCCACCCTGCTGTCCCCAGACCCGTGGTGGCCCTGGCAGGCTGGTGTCCCCTGTCACCTGCAGGTGCCCAGACCACCCAGCTGCTGGTGGAGCCCCCCTGGAGGCCGGAGGTGCTGTGGGACCGGGTGACACTGACCTGCCAGGGCTCAGGGACCGCCGGTGACACCACCTGGTATAAGGATGGGCAGCGCTGGGAGCAGGAGGGACCCAACTTCGTTGTCACCGAGAATGGAACCTACACGTGTTACAGAGCTGGCACTGGGTACAGCCCCTCTGTGAGAGTCTCACATGGTGAGGAGGGTTTGGGTATCCCCACCCTGGAACCTGTGGGGACTCTGAGGGCTTTGGGTGGGCTCTGCTCCACGGGTTACCGTCCGGTGTCACCAGAGCCTGTCCTCTGCACACAGGGAAAACCCAGAGTAACCCAGTGTGGAGTTAAGGAATTGGGGACCCCTGGTGCACTGGGTGTGACTCAATGGGGGGTCCCCATTAGAACGTGTGACAGGACCCTCTTGTCCCCTAGACTGGTTGGTGCTGCAGGTGCCGGCGCGGCCGCTGGTAGTGGGGGACACGGTGACACTGCGCTGCCGGGGCCGGCCGGACACGTCGGTCACCGAGGTGCGATTTTACCATGGGGACAAGGAGGTGAGAATGCCCCTCCATGGGACCGAGCTGTCCCTGTCCCCTCTGCAGCAGAACCACAGCGGTGACTACTGGTGCAAGGGCCAGGTGGAAACTGGCCAGTTGACCTCAGCGCGGGTGACAGTGACAGTGCACGGTGAGCACCCCAGAGCCACCACTCTGACACCCCCACAGCCCCTCCCCAAGGACTCAGGGCCAAAAATCCCCTTCCTCTCCTTCCCTGAGGTCTTCACAGTGCCAGTGCTGGAGGACTCCCCCAAGCTCACCAAGGCTAAATCTCAGCACCCCCAGCCCCCTAAGGCCCCCAGCCCCACTCCTGCACATCTTCTACCAGGACGGGCATTTGGTGTGGGGCCCGCAGGGGTCCCTACAGCTCCTGGTGCCCGCCGTGGGGGTCTCTCACTCGGGGAATTACAGCTGCCAGGTCTGCTCCCAGGGCTGGGCCGTGCAGAAGAGCCATGCCCGGGTCTGCATGGGGAGCCCCGACAGCATCCCTGGGTCCCTTGGCTGAGGACACTCAGCCTGGCCTGGGTAACCCCAGCCCCTCCTGACACCATTCCCGGGTCTCCCCATCATTGCCCAGGTCCCTCCCCAGGTCCTTCCATCCTTTCCCAGGTCCCGCATCCGTGCCCCAAGTCCCTCCATCACTTCTCGGATCCTTCCCTGACACCTTTTCCGATGTCCCCTCATCCCTTCCAGGAACCCACCCCATCTCCCCCCATCCCTGTCCCCTGTGCCTCCCCGGGTCCCTCTGTCCTTTCCCACGTTCCATCTCAGGTCACCCATCCCTGCCTTGCATCCCCTTATCTCTTCCCTGTCCCCCCAATCCTTCCCCAGTCCCACGCTGGGTCCCCCCTTCCCTTTCCAGGTTCCCTCCACCCGTCCCCACAACCAGCCATCCCCTCCCTGTGTCCCCACATGCTCCCTGGTGTCCCCCCCCATCCCTCTCCAGGTGTCCCCTCCCTGAATCCCCCATCGTTCCTTCAGGGTTCCTTTCCGGCCCACACCCCACCAGCTCTGTGCCGCCTCTTCCTCACTGGGGTCCCCCTGCCACTCTCTTCCCAGCACCGATTTGCCTCACTGTCCCCTGGTGTCCCCCCTCCACCCACAGGGCTCCCCCTCTCAGGGGTGTCCCTGTGGGTGCAGCCCCCTGAGGGACAGGTGGCACTGGGGGACCGCCTGGTGCTGAGCTGTGTGATGGCCTCAGGGGACAGGTCCCCTGTCCTTCATCTGGCACCGGGGGGGATCAGGGGCACAGCTGGGCACAGGTCCCTGCCTGGAGTTGCGCCACGCTGGGGACAGTGACAGCGGCCACTATCACTGCTGAGTCAGCAATGGGAACAACATGGCCGAGAGTGCCCCCCTGAATGTCGCCGTCGTTGCTGAGGGGGACTCTTGGGCTGGGGGTGACCACGGCACCCTCATCCCACCTCGCCTGGTGCCAGCCCTGTCTCTGTCCCCACAGTGCCTGTGGCCAATGCCACCATCACCCCCAGTCCCCTGGCACACCAGGTGCATGCAGGTGACCCTGTGACCCTGCACTGCTCGGTGCAGGTGGGCTCAGCCCCTGTCACCTTCACCTGGCTGCACAATGGCCAGGAGGTGGCCCGGGGTCCCATGCTGGATTTTGGGAATGTCAGCGTGGGACATTCGGGCACCTACCAGTGCATGGCCACCAACCAGCTGGGACAGGACGGGCACCGCGTGTTCCAGGCACTCAGCCCTGAGCTGGCCCTGGAGGTGACATCGCAGGGAAACTGCAACAGAGGTGGGGTCACACGGTGTCATTCGGATTGCAGGACCCCCTAGAGTGACAGCTGACCCTGACGTGTCCCTTCTGTCCCCAGCAGTGGCCACAGGGGTTGGCGTGTCCCTCTTGTTCCTGGTCCTGCTCGTGGGTGTAGCTGTGGGCTGGCACTGGTGGAACAACACGGGTGGGTGACAATGGGGGCACCTGGGGCCCTGGGGAGGTGGGAGGCCACCTGGAATATTGGGGTGATGGGAAGCACCCACAGCCCCTGACTTGGGCAGTGCTGAGCACTCAGGACCTTTGTTCAGGGTCCTCAAAGATTTGGGGTGGTGTTGGAAGGTCTTGCAGGGATTTTGGGGCTTCTATTGGAGGTTTTTGGGGAGTTCAGAGGCTCCCACTCTTTTCCAGGCTTTGGGTTCTTGGGGTTTAGGGTGGTAGGGGATGTGGGGTAGTTCACTGGTTCTGGAGGGTATCAGGGAAACTGGGGTCACCTGGGAGGAATTCAGGGTCTGGTGGTGATTCAGGACTCCCATGGGTGGATGGGGGCCCCTGGGACTCCAAAGTCACCCCTCCAGTTTTCCTTTGCAGCTGCCAGGAATCACCAGGAAAGGTGAGTGCAGCCTCCAGCCATCATACACCTTTCACCCAAACCCCCAGGAACTCCCATTCCCTTTCACTCACCCCTGTGTTTCCATAGAGTTTACCCGGAGCCCCTGGCACCCCCTGGGGAGGATCCTCAGGCAACCTACATGGAGCTGCGGGGGCCACACGAGCAACCGTGGGAACCCAGTGACATCTATGAGGATCTCCAACAGAAGCTGTGACACTCTGGGAAGCGGGAGGCACTGGGTGACACTGGGGGTGCTCCCTCCATGGCTCCTGTGCTTGCCCATCCTTCCAAGGGAGGTTGTGATGAGTCAGGGGGAGGCTACCCAGGGCACCCTGTGCTCCCCATTTCCTCTCCCAGTCCCCCCAGGGGTTCCCCCATTCCCTTCCCAGTACCTGCACGGGCTCCCCAGTCCCCATCTGAGTGTCCCAAGTACCCTCAGTGACTTCCCCATTCTCTCCCCACAGTGCTTGCAGCACACCCAGGGGTCGCCATTCCCCCTCCCACTCCCCCTGTCTGATCCCACTGTAAAAGGGGCAATTGGGGACGATTCTTTCTGGTCGATTCCTTGGATGAAAATGAAGCACAAATGTGGCAATGTTATATCTGAGAAGTCAGTATTGATAAAAGAGGGCAAGTGCTCTTATCGAAGGGGAATTAGAAGAGAGAACAGAGAGGGGAGAAGAGGGAAAGAGAGAGAAACAGAAGACAGGGACAGCATTACCACAAGAACCCTGGGCACTCTTTCGGCATCAGCTCGGCAGATGGAGTGTGCATGTGGCGAGCCCTTGTGGCTTTTGTGAGTGGCTGCGTTTCTCTGGCATTGGTGAACACTGGCTGCAGGCTGGCTGCAGGCTAGTGCTGCAGCACTGGTGGCTATGGGCTGGCTGCCATGGGCTGGTACGGCTGTGGGCTGGTGCAGCAGGCTCGTTGCTGCAGGCAATACGGGAAACACACCAGAGGTGATTGATGCGTGCAGGCAGCATCTGCTCTGCTAGAGAAAGTGGGAGAGCAGCAGGTTGGGGCTGGTGTGGCAGGCATTGGGGGAAACCCTGGTGGCAGCAGCTGTGACTGCGTGAGGGCAGCATCTGCTCCATTGGAGAAGGTGGAGCACCAGGCTGGGGAAGCAGCGGAGCATCAGGTCATCGCAGGAATGAGCTGCCTCGTGGAAGCAACAAAGCAGGGAAGAATGGGTGCGGACAGGGAGGAAGGATCAAAGGGAGGAAAAGGCAACGGGAGGGGGAGGAGGGCAGAGCTGACCATCTAAGTGAGCCCCTGATCCCTCCAAGAAACCCAAAGCAAAATGGCTCCTGTTGTGTCACAGTTAACTGCTTTTCTTTGGTAAGCTTCCTCCTACAACCTGATTTCCCAGGCATTTTTCCCGGGCATTTTTCCCCGACATTTTTCCTGGGCATCCAGGCATCTGTCCCACCAGGCAGTGAGGTGTCACTCACAACCCACTCATGGAAGAATTCTCTCTCCTGACTGGCTGTTATATGAAGCATCCCCAAGGACAAACCTGGGACAGGGTCCCCAGTACATGTACAGCCCCTGGAATAATTTTTCACGTCATGTATAGTGTATGTTGAGACATAAATGAAAATCAAATTGGTTCCTCTCAACCCCCATGCTCCCAGTGGCTCTGCAATCCCCTTCCCAGTGCTCCCAGTACACCACGCAGCCTACCATTTCCCATGCCAGCTCCAAGGGGAGACAGGACCTGATTCACATCTCCTGGGACCAAAATGCAGCTTTTTGGTTAAACTGGCAGAAATGGTGTTTCTCTGTTCAGCTCTGTCAGACTTTAGGAACTGGATTCCCCAACTTTGGGCTGCCAATACATTTTGGTTTGAAAGACAGGTGTCTGCCAAGGAAGATGAGAACTTCTCTTGGAATGGAAAATATAACCGCCTTCCCTCTGAATTGTTGTAACTTTGAAATTAAGGAGCTTTTGGGCGAAGATATGGGAACACGAATAACAGTTCTTTACCAGTATATATTGTGAGAAACAAGTTAATGGAAGTTGACTTTTGCTGGGTATTATATGAATTGATATTACATTATTGATCATATTGTTGAATAAATATTGTGATGTTGTTAGTGTTGGGATAGTGCTTTGTGTTGTGGAGTGGTGGATGTTCTTACGGTGGCCCGGTCAGAAGTTTGGTTTTCGAGGGAATGGGTTTGTGTTACAAGGTAGGTTTTGTGGGTTTACATTGGATGGACTGTTGTTGGCCAAGCCTTTGGTACACGACCTTAAAAGTACCAGAATTTCATCCAATGATAGCCCTGAGGACCACAGTGACAAAACTGAGTTGGCACTGAAATGAGTGACAGGGGCTGAGACTGTGTAAAGTCAAATGAATATGCATCAAGCTGATGCAGCACCAGGGGTATAAAAGGAAAAGCCAGCATTTTGTAGACAAGCCTTTTGATTTGTGAATTTTTTTGTTGTTCTCAATATAACTTGTATAACTCATTCCATCTACAGATATAGATATAGATATAGACAAATATATAGATCACAAGGAAAACATTGTTCTTACAATGGCAGCAACAAACAGAACCAGAAACTCAACAATGGCTGCAGGCCCTTCCCCTCTGGTGCAGTTCTGGGCACAGCCGGCAGGGGCGCTGGTGGCTCCTGTCTGGGCAGGGTGAGTGCAATGATTCCCCCACAGCTGCAGGGGGCGATGTGGCACCAGCTCGGCTGTCTCTCTGTGTATCTCTCTCTCCATGGTAATGGCGGGCACAGCCGGCACAAGGGGTGGAAAAGCGGCTTCCTTTACAAACTCACGGTAGGGAATTTGTCCCAGTTACCCTCGGGATAATGAAATGTGCTGTAGCAGGAACCTTGGAAGCAGCAAGCTGGAATGGCAGAGGTGAGCAGACCCCAGAGTGGCAAAAGAAAAACGAACAGAAACTCCACAGCTGTAGCAAGAGCCGCGGGCTGTCCCAGCAGGCACGCAGTGCTGGGTTCCAGTGCAGCAAAAAAACCCAGAGAAAAGGCAGAAAAACGGTGGGGCTGGGCAGCAGCAGCGTGGCTCCCAAACGCAGCCAAGAGAGGCTCCCTCTGAGAAGGAGCGGCTCGGGGTCCTGGGTTTTCTCCTGAGGTGCCTGAGGAGTTGGTGAGGGTTCTTTCCAGTCAAAGTGGATGTTAATAAGGTCACAGTTCAATGGCTGCTCTTCTGAGCAAAGGCTCACCCACAGTAAGGAAGAAGCAGTACAGGGCAGTAAATTCTCCCTTCTGGTAAGCAGTTTGACTGTTCCTTCTGATCCCCAGATGGAGACAGAGCTGGCAGCTGAGCCCAGCCCCCACACCCAAGCCAAAATCTTGCCGTATCTCTGCCCTTCCCAAGAGAAAAACCCCACGGGCTGAGAGGCTCCAGCCAGCTGCACCCCTTCCTCCACCTTGGCCACTTCTTTAGTCTCTCTTACAGATGGTCGTTGTTCTTTAGCAACAAATGGGAGAAAATTCCTGGAGAGAAAGAAAACAAGAGGAAAAAATCCTGACCTCCAACACACTAAAAACCAGGGGCTGCTGCCTCTCCCACACTCAGTGGAGACACAGAAGGCAAAGATCCTGAAGGGACAAGACAAGAACAATTTCCTGAAACAAAAACGAGAGAACAAAACCAACAGCAACAGCAACAAGATCCAGTATCAAAAAGGCCACAAAAGGAACAATTTCCAGGGAAAGCTCCCAACAAGGAACAAATCCCAGATGCTTCCCCCCAGCATCTGCAAGACACGAGAACCCTTCTGGCCCTTCCCCCACAGCACTGGAACAACTGTAGATTTTACAAGAGAAATGGATGATTTGTCCCCAGTTTCATGCCACAGGGCTAACATCATGTGAATCAGGGTTGGCTGAAGCACTTGGAGGCTGCCCCCACTCACTCCTGATCCCCACTACATCCGGCATGGAGTTTTTGTCCTGAGGGCTTGGGACACTTTGGATTTCTTGGGGTTTGAAAGAAAATTTGTTCCAAACATTTGTTCCATTCCATTCTTGCTGGTCCCCTGCAGGATCTGAGCCGGCAAGAGCAGCTTGGGAATGGAGCCCCAGGCAGGCAGGAAGGAGCTCCCCAACTGCTCCTCCTTGAAGCCAGTGGCCATGCAAGGGTGGGGCCTAGCCATGGCCCAGCCCCAGGGCACAGGGATGGGCATTGGCCAGCCCTGCTCTGGCCAGCCCCAGCTGGCAGCCAGCACCTCAGCCAGGTCCCCCTCCCCCGCCCAACCCCTGGGCTTTGATTCTGGCAGCTTTGGAGCTGCTGCAAAGGTGAGAATTGTGTGGGGGAAGAAGGCGTGCCTGTGGTTTGCTCAGCCCTGCAAGAAGCACAGAAGGCAATGGGAGCCCAAGCAGTGGCTCTGTGGGGGCCTTGGATGGTTTTCAGAGCAGGGCTGGCTGGAAACCCCCCCTGCAGGGGCAGCTGTGAGGGAAGCAGTGTGGAAATGCAGCAATTGATCATTTGGTCCCTATCTGCCCAAGGGGCTGAGAGAGCCCCACAAGTGCTGCAAATCCCACACCCATCTGCGCAACAACCTGACCGGGACCCTCCTCCTCCTTCCTGCCTTGCCGTGCATGGACAGTGGCCAGATGCCCCGCACCCACCAAAGCTGCGCTCTCACTGCCCTCCGCCCCTGGACCAGGAGGGAAATTTCAGGGAAGGGTTCCTGGGTTGAGACAAGGACCAGAAGAAATTTCTCATCATATCCTGTCATGGGCAAAATAGCATCAGAATTAGATATATGAATTGAATTTATCGCTGACAAAATCAGGGCAGGATAAGGTGAAGTCAAAAAAATCCTTCAATCAACCTTCCCTCTGTTATAAATAACTATGTTATAAATATATAAATATATAAATATATAATAAATATATAATAAATTCATAACATATATAAATAACTATGTTATAAATAACTATGTAGTTATTGGCTTTTGCTATTATTTTGATATAATGTGGAGTGCCCCGGTCCTAAAGAGGTGGGAATTCGATTTTACCCTTCTTGTGTTGCTAATAACTCTTCCCTTGACCCAACCCCTAAACTCCACCCGTATGATACACCATAAAAACCCCATGACCCTGCCTTTGCCTTGTCTTTCATCTTTGTCACCCTCCTCCATCCCTGGGAGTAACAAATGGATTCTCCAACTTAATAAAATGGAGAGCGATCTGATTTGTTCCAATGCCTGGCACCAGCAGCTGCACCCTCCCTGGACATGATGAGCTCGGTTGCAACATGATGCAACAATATAGTACAGTTTGCAATCACTTTTAAACTGCTTTAGATAGAGTAGAATTTGTCAGCCATTTTACCCTAATCCCTGTGTCAATAATATATTTTAGTGGGATAAATATATTTTTGTTGAGGCTCTCACAAAATATCCAAATAGAGACCATGTGCTGTGTGTTATAACATTAACTGTAACTGTAACTGTAACTGTAGTAACTGTAGTAGCTAATGCCTTTATTTGTGTAATTAACTGTCAGTGGTGTGAGAATACCTCAGATAATTTTGTGAAATAGCTGATTAAAATGTACTGGTGGAGTATCTTATCTGTATGATGAGATAACATTGAAAGGAACCAAGTAAATAAACATCAAACCAAAGAATGCAAAGAGGAACTCACCACTGACTCTTCAGTCACCAAGATCTGTCAAAC
Source organism: Acrocephalus arundinaceus (assembly GCA_021534815.1). Taxonomy (NCBI): domain Eukaryota; kingdom Metazoa; phylum Chordata; class Aves; order Passeriformes; family Sylviidae; genus Acrocephalus; species Acrocephalus arundinaceus. The sequence continues at coordinate 236,129 of JAJEOU010002721.1, forward strand.
CACAGACCAGAGGGCCTTGGGAGGAAGTAAAATATATCAACTTCATCTGCAGTATTGCATGTACTTTAAGAAAATGGGTCAAGGGTCAAATGAAGCAAAAGAATTCCCGGAACATGTAAACTCGAGAGAATGTTTGAATATGTATAATCTTCTTGAATATGTATTTAACCAATACAATGAAAAGGTACAGAAGAAGAATTGTTATAGATAACCGTGTGCATCTGGCAGTTGCCAAGCACCCTGCATGCTTTTTGCTTTCAATTTATCCTGTATTAAACATTTAAAAATTTGAAAGAATGAGCCTTGTTTCTCACACAGTTGAATCAAATTGCTGAATTTTGGGTACAATAAGAAGAAAAAGGGTTATGTGCCCACCTGGCACTAGGTGGGAATGAGGAGCTCCATGGAGGTCTGTGAAGAGGAAGAAGGGACCACTGAGGGGAATCGATGCCCCCTAGTGCTGCCAGTGTCCCCAGTTGTCACAGCACACTCTCAAAGGTGTCATGGGGGTCCAACTGGCCCTTGTGGGGTCCTGGCAGTTCCGTGTTGGTCACTTGTGGATCCCGAGGTGGGGCAGGGCCAGGGGACACCCGTGGGGGCCCTGAGAGTGACACCGGTTGTGGGGACCTTGGTGGGGGGTGACACCGATGAGTGATGTGTCCCTGTCCCGCCCTGTACTCACTCCCTGCCTACTCGTTGCCCACAACGGGGGGGCCAGCACCAACCCCACCTCTGGGGAGGTCCTGTGGGGATAAGGGGGGGCCCGAGGGGTGTCTGGGGAGGGTGAAAGGGGAATCCTGGCCAGAGCCCACCACTCACCTGTCCTGGGGCCTCCTGGTCTCTGAAAGGACAAGGGAAAAGGGGTGACAGTCGAGACCCTGTGACCCTAAACCTTCTTTGGAACTCAGCAGCTCCAACCACCTACACAACTCTCAAATCCCTGCTGGAGCCGTGATTCCCTCTTTACCCCTGATTCCCCCGGGCACTCCAAGCCCCTCTGAACTCCCCAAAACTTCTGCACCACCGCAGTGTCCCCAACCCCTCAAGTGTTGCCGACCCTCTGAGTCCCAGAACACCAAGCCCAGCAGGGTGGGGCAACCCCAAACTCCCCCAGGACCCCAGAAAATCACCAAACACCCCTGCACCACCCTCCAAGAGCTCCTCAAACCCTCTGGAGCTCCCAATTCCTCCCAGTGTTCCTCAAAGCCCACCCAGGGATGCCCTGGAATCCAACCAAGACCCTCCAAATTCCCCCCAAATCCTCCAGGACGTCCAGCGAAGGCACTGTGGGCTCAGTTCCCCACTCAGGGGCCGTGGGTGCTGCCCCAGCTCTGCCCCCACTCTGGGGGCTTCCCCTCACTCCAGGACCCCATCCCCCCCTTGTCACCCACCCGGTGGTGCCAGCAGTGACAGCCCCCGATGACAGCCAGGAGCAGGACCAGGAACAGGAGGGTCCTGCCGACATTCACAGCCACTGCTGGGGACAGAGGGGACACATCGGGGTCACCGAACCCCAGAGGGTCCTGGACACCTGTGACCGTGTGACTCCACCTGTGATCCAGGGTGAGCCAGGGGTCACCTCCAGGGCCAGCTCGGGCTGAGTGCCCGAACACGCGTGCCCATCCTGTCCCTGGTTGGTGGCCAGCACTGGTAGG